>CM062809.1:1285985247-1286122800 GCA_031772625.1 Pinus tabuliformis
GTACAAATGTTTGATAACCTGTAATGTAATGCCTAAATTTGTTCAATGAATGCACAACAGCCAGGAGCTCCTTTTCGGTTACTGTGTAGTTCAGTTCGGCCTTTGAAATATTCTTATTGATAAAGTAAATAGCATAAGGCAAATTTTCATCCATCTGGCCTAGGGCTACTCGTATGGATTTATGTGAGGCATTAGCATGTATATGAAAAGGAAGGGCTCAATTTGGGCCTTGGAGAATCGGTGCAGTGGTTAACTTGTCCTTCAAGGTGTTCAGGACCTCTTGATAGCTTGTTGACCATACAAACTCAAAGTCTATGGCCAATAACCCAAATAAAGGAGAAGATAACTTGCTGAAGTCTTTTATAAACCTTCGATAGTATCTAGCTAACCCTAGGAAACTTCTGACATCTCTTTTCTTTTGCGGAGGTGGGACCCTTTGGATGATAGCTATTTTGTTTGGGTCCACCTACAATCCTTGATGGGATATTGAATGACCTAGCATATTCCCTTCAGTCATCAAGAACTCACATTTTTTGGGACTAAGGGATAGGTTCATTTCAATGCATTTTTGCAGCACCTTACCTAAGTTGGATAGAGCCTCCTAGAAACCACATCCATAAGGTGTAAAATCATCCATATAAATATCTACTACATGATGGACTAACTCGACAAAAATACTCAGGGCTTCTCTTTGGAAAGTGGCAGGAGCATTACATAAGCCAAAAGGAAGGACCCTATAGGCAAAAGTACCCCAGGGACAAGTGAAGGGGGTTTTATCTTGGTCTTCCAGGCTGATCTAGATTTGATTGTACCCACTGAATCCATCTAGGAAAGAGAAAAACCTTTTACCTACCAGGACATCTAGCACTTGGTCAATGAAAGGTAGAGGGAAATGGTCCTTCTTTGTGGCTTTGTTTAACTCTTTGTAATTGACACAAATCCTCCACTTACCATTTTTCTTTGGAACCAACACGAAAGGAGAGACCCACTCACTATTGGAGATAGGGTAAATGAATCCTGCATCTAGCAACTTTTGCAATTCTTATTTGACTATATCTTTGAGAGATGGATTCATCCTCCTTTGGGGTTGTCAGACTGGTTTTCAACTTTCTTTGATATAAATGTAGTGAGTACACACCGAGGGATGCACTCCCTTCATTTATTTGTAACTCCAAGCAAAGGCATTCAGGTGTTCCTTTATAATGTTGCATAACTTTTATTCTTAGTGGACATAAAGAGATGGGTTGATTTTCAAAGTTCTCTCAGGTCTGAATTCTATGGTTTTGAAATGGATAGGGTTTGAATTGGCTAAGCATAGATCAATCTGATGGTTGTTCTGGGTTTCCTTTACTACTTCTTCTAAGGAAAATGTACTGGGAGTTGGAATTTGGAGTAGGTGTTCAATCAAATCATCTTCATCTGGTTGTCCCCCTCCCATGGTTATTTCTAGGGTATAGAGTTGGGCGGAATAAAATTCATCTTCTTCCTCCTCTTCTAGACATAAAGGTAAGTCATGTTCTAGAGATGGTTGGGCAGGAGGATACAGAACTAACTTCGTGGACATATGCCCATTCTTGATAGTCATATTTCCAGCCTACAGTTAATGTAGGCATCGACAGTGGCTAGCCAGGGCTTCCCAAGGATGAGAGGGTAACTAGTAAGCTTTGCCTTAGGCTGGAGAAATAGGAAATCTGTAGGGTATTCCCAAGAGTCAGTGGAGACCATCACATCTTCCACAATCCCCTCAGGGGTCACTGTGGAGCGGTCTGCAAGTTTCGGGACCATTGTGGTCTTTCTTAATGAACCATGGAGGTTGAGCTTGAGCATGGTTTCCTTGATCATCACATTAATGGTAGCCCCAAGATCAATCAAAGTGTGTGGGACAATGGTGCCATTGATGTGCACATCTACTATAGGGCTTCCCAGGTCCAAATACTTTGGACAGATTACTTGCTCCAGCATTAAGTCAGACATCTGTCCAATGACATTAATGGTAGGGGCATCTCTTCTTTGCCTCCCAGGATGCTTGAAGAACTTCTCCTTGATCAACTTGTTTTAAATAGGCACATCTTTTATAGCTTGGAGAAGTGGAATTTTGACGCATAAATTTTTCAATTCTCCTAGAAGTTCAGTCTCTTCTGGGTTAGGCTAGAGTGGTTGGGTTAATCTCTTAGGAAAGGGTAGTGGATTTGCTTTAGGCATGCTTTCCTCTATTTATTCCTCAACCCCCCTAGGCGGAGGTAGAGGTTGGTTGTCTGAGAGAACTCTCCCAGATCTCAGGTTGATTTCCTAAATTTCCACAACATAAGCTGGATGGGATGTCTCTCTACTGTATACTGGTTATGCCTACCTATCGTTTGGGCTCGAATTTGGTTGGGTAGGCATCTGGGGTTGTTTAGGTGGAGCAGAGTGTAAAATATGTGGTTGAGCAGGTGGTGAAGGCAATAAAGTTAGAGCATTGTTGTATGGGGGCCTCCACCCCTTGGGCGATGCATTCCATTGAGGTTGTGGTGGAGCATATGGTTGAAATGACTGGCTGGTTGGCTAGGAATGATATTGATGTGCAAAGGACCAAGGAGGAGGTGTAGACCAAGAAGGATGAGCAGGGGGGCCCCAAGAGAGAGTGGATGTGGTTTGGTTGGGGTTTTACTATGCATGGGATGACCCTTGCATGCCCTGCTGGTATGGCCTAGGCCCATGCAGTCTCCTTTGGTTTATGTAGTAGAGCTGTTCAGTTACCCCTTCAGCTCCTTGATATACAACTTTTACTCTAGGTAGAGAAGGGCACTTGTTCGTGGAGTGGTTTTGTTCATAGACTTAGCAGATTTCAATCGAATTCAATGGGCATTCATTTCTAGGGTGCCTCCTGGTGCATCTAGGGAATAAAATTGCTAAGGCTCTCTCTGCTTCCTCCTATTTTCTCTTAATGTGCATAGTGTCCATCTGTAGGGAAATGGCTTGCAGCATCTCACTCTTGAAATCCTCTAGCATGTTTCCAATTTCACACTTGTTGGATGAATTGGAAGAGGATGGACTGACCATAGGTTGACTACCCCTACCCTTTTTCCTAGCTGCCCTAGAATGGTTTCTAATGATAGTCTTGATATCCTCATAGGGTAACTGGTAGATGTCCCCTCTTCGTAACAAGTTTAGGGTATCCAACAGATCTTCCCTTACTCCTCTAAGCAGGACTAGATTTAGTGACTCATGGTCAAGTGTGCACCTGGCCCTTTTGTAGCTAAGATGAAATCTTTCTTCATAATCTTCTAGGGATTCATCATGCCCTAAGGTCATCCTAAAAATCTCCTCTTTAGTGTCTTTAGACCTACTGTAGTCTCCATACTTGTTGTTGAAGGCTTGCTGCATCTAAACCCAAGTGGTGATGTTATCCCCAGGTAAACCGATGAACCAACGCAAAGATGCATCCTTGAGAGTGGATGGGAATAATTTCAACTTCTGCTCATCATTGGTGTAGTCATAGGTTCAACATATGACAACAAATTCAAATAGGAAAGTGTATGTATCTTCTGAGGTCAGGCCATGGAAATGAGGAAGGGAAGAGGGGCTTATATTCTTCATCTTAGTATCCCCATTGGTTTCCCTGATGGGGAAGACACCCTCAACGCTTTCCCTATTTCCTCTGTCATTTTTGTTTTTAGCCATTAGATCAGTAGGAATGAGTTCTTCTTCTTCTTCTTCCCTTGTAGGTTCTTCAGATATTTCAAGTTGCTCACCTAATGGTTCCTCCAATTCACAACCACCGAAGAAGAGGGAAGGTTGTATGTTTGAAGCAGTGGGGGTATTTGGCAAAAATTTCCCTAAGTTATCCCTATTCCTACGAGGCATGAAAAAAAATATTTTTGTTTTGTTTTGAGTTTTTTCCTAAACTTTGAAAGTGATTTCAGAATTGAAATTGCAGACTGAATGAAAACTAACTACTTGAATGAAATCTTACTTGTAGAATGGAAAGGAAAGCAAAGAATGCAAAATGAAAAAGAAAGCAACTAAACTACTCTTGCATAAATGAAACTACTATTAGAATATTAGAAAAAAGAAATGGAAGAAAGAAAGTAGTAATCACATATTACCCAGACACCTCCTCGACAACGGCACCAAAAAGTGATGAGCACTAGTATTGTAGCAAGAATGCTGCAACTCTTGGGGCTACCAGCTTTACTTTATCAACCCGGGGTTTGTACAAATTTGGAGGTGACAATGATGTATACACAAGTAAAAGTGATGATTTTTCCTTTTGTTAGTGTTTGCTAGCAAGAGACCACTAGGGTTTTTCAAGCTAGAATTCTATGGATTTAGAAGAAGCTTGATTATTGATGAGGGAAAGAGAAATCTACTCTATGAGAAAGCTTGTCTACTACAGTAAGGAAAAAGACTGAAATCCAATGCTAAAACACACCATTTCCTACCTAAAATCTAAGAGACTATGTTTCCAAAAGAATTCTATCTTAACATGTATGAAATTCTACTGCCTTAAGCATGTAAATTCAAAACATCAGCATCCTACTACTGTGCATGTAAATTACTAAAATAAATATGATTTTTTTTCTTTTTATGGAGGAGGATGAAATATAATCTCTCTTGGTGATGTGGTAGGTGGCTTAGGGATGTTGGTGGATGGTTGGATAGTTTGTGGGACCCTTAGGTGACATTTCCTGGCTTCCTAGAGGTTTTCCCTCAATTCAACCTCAAAACAGGCCACTACAGGAAAACCTACAGGGTCCTATATTTCTACAGGATACAGCCGAGAGAAAAGTGATGGGTGCTGAAGGTGATGGAAGGCTTAGGGAAGGTGGTTGGTGGATGGAATGAAGTGAGAAAATTCCTAGGTTCACTCAGGACTCAAAACCAAGGTTGGGAGATGGTTGGATTTGCTCAACATGGTTGGAGAAGTTTCATTGTAAAATGATGAAATTAGTGAGGGTTGTAGTGAAAGCAAGGAATGATCATGGATGGATGAATTTTGAAGGAGGTTTCTAGCTATGAGATCTCTCTTTACTTCTAAAACACCTGCACTGCATCAAACATTGATATTTTCCCAAAAATCATAAAAGTAAGGAGAATTTCAATAAGCTAGGAAAACAAAGTTTAATGAGCTAGCTATCTATTTCATGCATGAGGAAAATTTGCAGAATAAGATCGAATAATTGATGATATCTACTGTAAGGATGAAGATGGAAGAAATGATGACTAGTTCTGAATCTTGTAACTTGATCAAATTCTAGCTTAAGTACAGAAAGCTATAAATTCTATGAGAAAGTAGAATTTTGTCTTTTTGGGGCTGCATAGGAGTCCTTTCCTTAAATCATGATCTCTGAAGTAAGAAGTGAGGCCAAAACACCTATTGAAAACTTTTTGATGGCTCTTTATCTTTTCTAAACTACTTTTGAAGTAAAGCACAAATGGAAGCAAACTAATAAACAACTAATCAAATCTATACTACTTGCAATGAAATACTTATAAGGACAATTTAACCATGAACCTATGAAATTAATCTAAGCATACAAATACAAGAAGAGGATAATTTTCTACTAGGGTTGAGCCCTAACCCAAGAGCTTCAACCCTCTGAGTTAACTAAGTGCTGGATCAAGAAAAAGCTCATCCTCAATATCAAAACAGAAAATTACATAACAATGTCTTCCACAAGTTTAGAGATAAAAAATAACTAGTGTTTTTTAACGAAAATTCGAATCCTAATGAGGCTGTAGGCCTCTTTATTTATACAACTGAATTCCCCAATGAATTCCTTAAATATAGGGAGGTTCAGGTCCCAAACTCGAGATAAAATAACTATTTTACTATCACTTACTCGGCTACCTTTTGATCTTCATGGATTGGCTTCTTGTACTCCGAGGTAATGTGATTGATGGAGGAATATTTGAATGAGAGAGGAGTAAATGAGGAGGATTTACCTCCTATAATTTCTCTTCCTTGTCCCATTCGAGTTTCAACCTTTAATCTTGCTAAAATTCCCTGATTTTCTCTCAAAAACCTACATTCAATGCACATTAGTCCACTAGGCATGATATCTCACTTTGACTTATCTCATTAATCAAAATATAATAAAAAAATGTAATAAATTGTGAGAAGAGTTGATTTGACTAAGCTAGGAGGTGAATTAAGGTCCATATAGTTACCCAATGATGAGGCTCATCAAACACCTCCTCCCACATTTACCCAAAATCACAAGCTCACCAGGTTAAACATCACACAAGTGTCACTATGAGATGACCCGATTGCCGAGTTCTAGTTAAGAAAGTGGGGCCTATAAACTGAACACTTATTAACATCCTACAGGGACTGCAAATCACTCAGGAGTTGAACAACCACCCCAGGTGATTAATCGATTTGGAACCCATTTTCTCTAACCTAACCCCATAAAAACACCCTTGACACTACATCCATGCACTTGGAAGCCTATAACCACACTCACATGATTGCTTCCATGTGGTTATGACCCAATTCCTCTAGTTCTATGCATGCAGTTCTAGGATCTAAGCCACTTTTTTTAGGCTAGCCTTCATACCACTGCCCATAACTTTCTATAATTATCCATAAGAATATGAAAGATTATAATAATGCTAACCATTCAAAATCAAGCAAGAAATTGACCTAGACATGCCTAATCCATGATAGAAATTTCGTCAAACATATGGTAAACATATAAGGTACATGTCATGAATGCATATATGATCATAAAATGATAGCCTTTATCTGAGAATCACCAAGAAGGCTCTAATCCCTCTCTAGCTAGCTGCAATAACACTTGTTAGTTCATGCATTCATCAACCATTCAATAACTTATCAAAACATGACAAGAGCCATAGATAGAATACATCATAAAATCAACATATAACCAATAAATAACCAACACAGAAACCATGGAAAATCAACATAAAAATCACTACAAATGATCATAGATTATAATAGGAAAATATCTCATATTAACATATGAAAATGCCAACCAAGTTAGGGACTTCCACGTGTGACCCAACCATAGATTGGGCTAAACTAAATCTCTCATTTAGCCAATTGCCCCTGTTCCACATTCCAAGCATGAATTTGGAATCTCATGGGTAAAAAAAAAACAAAACCAGCCATGGCTTCCAGAGGCAAAACCACCTCAACCCTTGTTGGGTGTGGTTTTTTACCTATTTTTTGCACATTCTTTCCCCTGTTTGACCTTTCTGTCCTCTAAGCCTATGCCCTTACATGACCAAACTCTCTATTTTCCTACATTTTTAATCCATTTTATTGTCATGTTACTTTGCTTTATTTTACCTAATAATACGAGGCTTTATTCCTTTTCTTGGCAAACTGGGAGAGCATTGAAGAATTATTTTGGGAAGTTCATCTTTTTTAGGTGCTGGCTCGTGTGAATGAAGCTGTGAAGTAGACAGACAACAAGGATTAACTGCAAGAAAGGGTAGAACAGTTCGCTGTTACAGACCGGTGCTATATACTAGGTGTTGTTACAGGTTGCTGTTGTTACAGGTTGTTGTTGTTACAGGTTGCTGTTACACACTGGATGTTGTTACAGGTTTCTGTTACACATCGGATGTTGTTACAACTTGCATGGATCTGATGTCACATTAATAGTGCTATTGTCAGTTATGCCGCGTCATCCCAAACCACCATTTATTCAATGTTGTTGCACCGAAGTTGGAAATTTGGGTACTATTCCACATAACAACTGTCAGCAATAAGATTGTTTATTTTGGAAGCAACAAGACTCAAGCAGTTGTAACTGATGTATATTTATTTAGTAATAAGTTGTAACTTCTTTATTTTTTATCAGCATGAGAATTGAGAGATTCTCATGAATGATCTGCTTTCTAATTTTTGGGTTGTAATAATTATAAAGGACTCGAATTTTTATGTATTAGCAGACGGCATATAGTAGAGTACCATTACTATGTTTCTGTAATCCTAAAATTATTCAATATCAATTGGAATGGTGATGTTGTTACTTTCCAGCTGATTCGTTAATCATTTTTTGTGTTCTTCCTATGCCTTGCTGAGAAGGAAGGGCCCTCCTCTTTGGTAGGTATTGCAGTGATTAGGTAGTGTACATTTCAGTTTAGTTTATTGATTTATGGTTTCTCTTTGTTGCTATACAAATTGTGGATTGCATTCGCTGCTATTTCTATTTATCTTATGCTATTACATAGTTAAACAATAGAGCAATAGTAATAAGCTGGAATCGATGTTAGTTCTTGTGTGGCGCACCTTTACTTCAATAGTTACGAGTTGTGCTTAATTTTGTAGAGTGTTTTTGCATCTACACGTATCATTTGATTCATAAATTTAGATCAGCGGCATCTTTTATAGATTCTCTACACTTTCTTATGCTTGGCTGGAGTGTATCGGCACAAATAGTGCGAACTCCATTGAAATAGCAAGACCTACCATGGGTTGACAATTAATGTTGCAGCCTGAAGTCAATTAAGGTTGTTTAAAAAAACACTACATTTTGGCGTCGTTGCCAGGGATGGCAAGTTAACGATACAATTAGCCAAGTTGTTTGTTTGATATAGAGTGTTCCTAGTCCACAGTTACTGGGTGGTAAGACGAGAGGTAAGAACCTGCACATCGCTCTAACATACTTGGGCGGGCTCACCATTGTGATCACTAGGACACTTAGGACATTTTGATGCTTTGATTAGTGTGTCTTTAGCTCTTTAGTCGCTGGGTGGTAAGACGAGAGGTAAGAACCTACGCATTGCTCTAACATACCTGGGCGGGCTCACCATTGTCGAAGACTGAGGCACTTAGAGTGTGATTTAATACACATAGGGTCCATGTGTGCATTTGTAGGACTTATAGAGACATTGAAATCACCCCCACTCTAATAAGTCACAGGAACGATGGGTCGTAAAAAGGAAATGAAGGGTGAAGATTTGGGAAGGAAGACATTTATCCAAGAATTAATCTCCAAGGCAGAAAAAGAACAGTCCAGATCTCAAAGGAATGTAAGGAAAACAGGGCCGTAGAAGGCTATTACTCCCATAGCAAAAGCAGAAACCTCCAATCCCTCCATCTCGGGACTGTATCATTCTAAGGCTAGCACTCATACCCCCAAGATCAAGGATTTGATTTATGAGCAAGAAGGGGAAGTTAGTAGCCAGAATTTGAGGACTGAGGGTCAAGGGGAAACTAAGGGGGAACATCGAACACCTGAGGTAGAAAAGCACCTGTTGATTTATCAATATTTGGTTACTTGTAGTGCAGTGAAACAACCAACCCTAGTGGTATCTGAGGCATTAATCACACCTGCAGGACCATCACAAACATAGCTCAAAGAACGTCTACTACAGGAAGGGTTAGAAGAATTAATCATGGGAGACAAAAATGATAACAATGCTAAAACAAACACCACTACTACCACCTTTGAGTTTCCAATCAAGAATATTAGAGGTGAAGCTCCTATGAGAAACATTCCTCTATCATCTTTACCATCCTTTCAGGGGATGTCTGTGGAAGATCCAGATAAATTTTTGTTTGAGTTTGATGTCCTATTTAGAAGTTATGATTATACAACAGATGCTCAAAAACTAAAGCTATTTCCTACTACTTTAAAAGGAGCAGCCTTGAGATGGTTCATGGGATTAGGTCCCACTTCCATTTCAACGTGGAATGATATGAAGGAGGCATTCTTGTCAAAGTACCAGGGACTTAAGGGAAGAGATATTTAGGATGACACAGAAGGAGGAAGAAAGCCTGGAAGATTATGTGGAACAGTTCCACTACAATTTGCAGAGGTCTAAACACAACGATTTAGACCCGGAAATATTGAAGACTATATTCATTAGAGGAATGAGGGATGACTGCCTTGACACCCTGAACCTATTAGGAAAGGGGGATATATCACAAGAGCCATTTGCTGAAATTATAAAGCTCTGCCTACGATGCTCTCAAGGATCGTCTAAAGGAAAAATTACAATTCGGGATGCCTTTATTCGCATACAAAAATCTGCAGGTGGAGGAGTAACTAGAGTGGAGATCAGAAATTTGTTTGAAAATTTCAAGATTGATATCCTCAGTACTCTCTCGGCCCAGATAACAATAGCATAGATCAAAAATACACAAGCAGAAGCTGATACACCCCTGGTCATGTTTTGTTCGACTTGTCGGAAGAAACATCCTCACAGGGAATGTGAATTGAATAGCATTAGCCTGTGTAACATCTGCGAGTTGGAGCATTCAACAGAGAAGTGTCTAGAGCTTCCTAGACTAAAGGCAGTACTCAAATAATCAAGCGAAGAGGTGCAGTCCTCTTACTTCATCGCACCAAGGAGGCCATGGAAACCACGACCTCCAGGTATGTCTCAAGACTTTTCCTCTTTCAATTCATGGAATAATGCATATAATAACCAACCATATCCATGGAAATATTCTGCCCCTCCTTCAGCTCAATCCCCTTCACCCTAGAACCAATGGTCTTCATCTCCTCCTGTTCAATATCCTTAATCCCATCCATACCCTTGGAAGCAGAACTGGAGAGGAAATGCCTAGAATTCAGCTTTGCCTGCGCCACCCATGCAGCAACAGCTGCAATTACCTCCTTTCCAAACCCCTGCTCCTCCACCACCTGCGTGACCCCAACTACCTGTGTAACCTAACCCAAACCTAAACAATAAAGCAACTTAGGGCATAGAGGCTCCTACAACCTTCCAGACCTACTTTATTACCCTTGTGGAACTTAATGAAATACAATTGCAATCTGGCATGGTAATTAAACCAATCACTCCCTCATCATTACAGAGGAGGATTGTGAACCATCTAGAGGAGAAGCCAGAGGCTCTGAGGTAGCTACTACATCTACAACAACTGATACCGAGGAAGCTGTTACATCTATAATAGCTGACCGATGAAGAACTGTTACATCTATAACAACTAATTCTTGGAAGGCTGATGCACCTGTAACAACAGATTCAACTGTTGTTACGCAAGACCCCCCGTACCCTCAAAGGCTAGCCGAACCTAGGATGACTTCACAGCCTAAATCTGATTTCCTTAGGGAGTTGTAAAATTTGTATGTACAAATTCATTTGTTGCAAGCCCGTAAAGAAGTACCCATCTATGCCAAGACAATGAGAGATTTGTGCATCAAGAAGCCTGGGAGGAAGCCTAAAGACCCTACCACCATACATGTGATGGGAAAGTTATCCGAATTAATGCCTGCTTAGCCTCTCCTTACTAAGTACCATGATTAAGGAAATCCCACATTCACCATCTATATTAATGATCTGCCCATAGCCAATGCATTGATTGATCTTGGGGCTTCCATTAATGTAATTACGAAAGATCTCTTTATTTCTCTTGGGCTATAGGGACTCAGACACACTCCTATTGTGCTGGAATTGGTAGACAAGTCTCGTGTTAAACCCGAGGGGATGTTAGAAGATGTAGTGATTACGATAGCTTCCTGGAGATACCCGGTTGATTTCCTTATCCTACAACCCAAATCCAATTTGGGGGGGCATCCTTTGATCTTAGGGAGACCTTGGCTGGCCACTGCAGACACATTCATAGGCCACAAGATGAGATCCATGGTGATCTTAGATGGCCAGGCAACCCAGAACCTTAATCTTTATCCTTCAAAACCAAATGCGGATGTGTACAACCCTTGGTGGGATGAGTTTGAGCCCGAGTCAGATCTTTCCCTACCACCCCTCACTCTGGGGAAAGACCAATATTTTAAAGACGAGACAAAAGATGATGTTATTAATGGTTTTATTAGTAATTCATTTTTTGTTGCTTTTGTTAAAAATGCAAATGAGGAGGAAGAGGTGGAAGATATAGATTTTGAACAAATGAGAACTACTCCAAATACTGCTAGCAGCCCAATTGAGATTGAATCTGGAAATTTTTTGAATGTTAATCCCAATTTGACTGCTGAATAGAATCAACGGCTATTACAGCTATTACAGAAGTATAAAAAGGAATTTGCATGGGATTATACGGATATGAAAGGGATCCACCCTAACCTATGCACTCACCATATTTATTTGAAGGATGGTTGCAAACCAGTTAGACAGCCACAGTGCCGCATGAACCCTACACTAAAGGAAGTGGTGAAAGAAGAACTACAAAAACTCCTGAGTGCTAATTTTATTTATCCAATATCTGACAGTCAGTGGGTGTCACCACTTGTCATCATTCCTAAAAATAATGGCAAGTGGAGAGTTTGTGTTCATTACAAAGAACTCAACAAGGCCACTCAGAAGGACCATTTTCCTTTACCATTTATAGATCAGGTCCTTGATACTCTCTCTAGAAAGAAATACTTTTCATTTTTGGATGGATTTAGTGGATAAAATCAGATACAAATTGACCTGGAAGACTAGGATAAAACGACCTTTACTTGTCCTTGGGGAACCTACACATACAGAGTGCTACCTTTTGGGCTCTGTAATGCACCAACAACCTTTCAAAGGGCGATACTAGGATTTTTTTTCTGACTTATTGAATGAATGTTTGGAACTCTTCATGGACTATTTCACACCCTATGGAGATGCTTTTGAAATAGCATTAGTCAATTTGGAAAAAGTGTTAGAGTGGTGTGTACAGACTAATGTTGCCTTGAGCACTGAGAAATGTCACATGATGATGACTGAAAGGATAGTGCTTGGAAATTACATTTCTGCTGATGGAATCAAGGTAGACCCTACAAAAATAGAGGTAATTCTAATAATTCCAACCCCCAAAACACAGAAAGAGGTATGTAGTTTCTTGGGGCATTCAGGGTATTATAGAAGATTTATAGAATTTTTTTCAAGAATTGCATTACCATTATTTTCCTTGCTCATGAAGGATGTTTATTTCTTGTGGACAGGGAAATGTGAGTAGGCCTTCTGAAAGCTTAAATGATGTGTATCAGCAACTCTGGTCTTGTGAGGACCTAATTGGGAACTGCTGTTTCACATAGCTACGGATGCATTAGATATTGCTGTAGGTGTTGTTTTGGGCCAATTGGAGGATAAGAAACCTTACACTATTTACTACATAAGTAAAAATCTAACTCCAGTTGATCTCAACTACACAGTGACCAAGAAGGAGTTCTTAGTAGTCGTGCATACCATCAATAAATTCCAGCATTACATCACTAGATATCAAGTATTTGTACACGCTGACCACTCTACGATTCGTCTTTTAATGAATAAGCCAATTACAAATGGTAGGATTACACGCTGGTTATTGTTGTTACAAGAATTTGATATCACTATTGTAGATAAGCTTGGAAAAGACAATGTAGTAGCTGAATTTCTTTCTAGGCTAACTATTGATGACAGTTGCACTCCTATTGAAGATTCTTTCCCTGATGAATATCTTTTTTCTATTTCTACTTACTCACCTTGGTATGCAGATATAGCCAATTATCTTGTTGTAGGGAAGTTTCCCTAGTATTTATCCTCCAAGGAGAAAAAAAAAATCATACAACAAAGTGCTACATATACCTGGATAGATGGGAACCTCTATCACATTGGACCTGATTTCCAGATCAGATGCTGTGTTAGAGAGGACAAGGTCTTTGATATCCTCAAAGACTGCCATGAGGAACCTTGCAGAGGACACTTTGCAGACAAATGGACATTATAAAAAGTCCTTTCAACAAGATACTACTGGCCGACAATATTTTAGTATGCCAAGAAGTTTGTGAAGGGTTGTGATAGTTGTCAAAGGATGGTCCAACCACTGCAATCAGATCAGATGCCATTACAACCTCAGATCGTCATAGAATATTTTGAGAAGTGGGCTCTAGATTTTGTAGGACCAATCGATCCTTCATCTAAATAGAGATCTCACATCTTGGTTTGTACTGACTATGTCATGAAATGGGTTGAGATGAAGGCACTAACTAGAGCCACAAAGTAGGCTATCTTAGACTTCCTGTTTGAAGACATCTTCATCTGGTTTGGCATACCCAGAGAGATAGTCACAGATGGAGGACCACAGTTCACATCTCATAAGATCTAGGAGTTGGTCGAAAAATATAAAATCCATCACAGAATCACAATGCCTTACCATCCACAAGCGAATGGCCAGGTATAAATCACTAATAAAGTCATTGAGGGAATCCTTACTAAGACTGTGGCTAGTCATCGAAGAAATTAGGCTGACAAACTTCCAGAAGTGTTATGGGCACACATGACTACATGCAGGAACACCAATGGATTCTCACCATATGAACTTGTGTATGGAAAGAACCCATTATTCCCCATTGAATTTGAAATCAAAACACTAAGGACAACATTGCAAGTCAATTTGGATTTGGCTACAGCACAAAGGCAAAGATTGAACTAGCTCAATGAATTGGAGGAGAAACGGTTGGCTGCTATCCAGCAAATAAAGATTATCCAGTAGTAGAAAGCTAAGTGGCATGATAGATTTATAAAGAAGAAGTAGTTCTAGAAAGGAGATTGGGCTCTCTTATACGACTGAAGGTTTTAAGACTTCAATAGTAAGCTCTGCACCAGATGGCTAGGTCCTTATGAGGTAGATGCAGTCTTTGACAATGGGATCGTAAAGTTGGTAACCGTTGACAGTGCAAGGACATCAGTACTTGCAAATAGGTACCATCTTCGGTTGTATCACAAACCTACCTCGAGGGATTCATTTTTCAACATTGTCACAAATTTAGATCTATAAATTACGGAAACAGGGGAAAGCCCCCCTGTGCTGCAAAAATTTTAATTTTTCCAATAAGTGTAGCAGCTGAAAACCACCTGATGGTGGTTGTTACACCATCCAAAAAAAATAAAAATAAAAAAATAACATTAATCTGGCTATGAAAAACTTTCTCAGGCATAGACAGACACTTTTGTAGCAGTTGAAAACCACCCCGTGGTGGCTGTTACACCTATGTAACAACATTTGTTATTCCAAAGTATATCATGTGATAAGTGTTGTTACATGATATTTGTTTGAATATATTAAACTAATATACATCAGTCATCTTGGCTATTACACATGTAACAACCGACGACTTTTCAGCAATAAAACGAGATATTTTATTGTAGTAAACAACAAAAACATCACCTTGAGCCTCGTCATCAGATTTACGCTTGCACGTCTCACTACCTAAGGATGATCTGACGTCACGCCACCCATTACCTCATTCCACGTCACCTAGGTACGCCATCAACAAGGTAATAATGAATTCGTCTTCTTTTGTAATTATGACAACTTAAGATGACCATTGATGGCCGAGGATGGCTGTCATAATTAAGCTGGGGGGGGGAAAAATCACATCGTGACATGACCGTCACATGATTTGTAATTATTTAAAAAATCTTGCAATTAAGGCATGTGACCTGGTAGTTATTGTTATTTAATGCCGAATCATACCAAAAAGGGTAAGACAACCATTGACGAGACCTCCCCATGACTCACCTTTAAGGAAAAATTCATTAAGTAGTATGAACCATGCGTTCCAAATCTTAATCCACAATCTTCACCTGCACCACCCTACCACCCTACCATTTACCCTTGCTGGAAGCGCTGAATCCCCATTCATAGTGTTCGGAGAGGAGGAAGATAGAAGTACAGGCTGAAACAACTAGAGTGTGTGTCGAAGGGAAGGATAAGCAGGTGAAACAACATTGAATTGCATAGGCAATGGGAGGAGCAACAATATGGCATGAGGTAGGGTTGACAAAAGCCCTGGAAGGTTGCCTTGAAGCATTCCAGGCTTTCAAAGTTGCAAGCTGGTTCGAATTCTTCCAAAGATTGGAAGGATCGAACAATGGTGTGACCATGGAATTTGCAAAGAACCTGGAAAGAAACCAGATGGAAATAGAGGATTGAAATTGGAGGTCATAGAGGAAGTTTTTGCCAGAGTAACAAGATTACCAGTAGAAGGGAAGATATGGTTTACTAGGAAGGGTAATGACCCCTCACTGAAAGGGGATTTTCTTCAGGAAAGCGTGTCATTGGTTAAGAAAGGCAAGGGAATTGATAGGTTGTCACTTCCCCAGCCATGGGAGGATGTTGCTCTCTCCCTCATTAAGTACATTACTTGTGAGGGAAGGGAAACAATTGTGTTTAATTACCATTTCCCATTTTTGAACCATCTCCACCATCAATAGCTGATCAACCTTCCTTATTTCTTGCTGTGCAATATTAAGCACATGGCTACGACTGTGAAAACGACTGCACATCTAGAAATGTGTGTTACAAATCATGGCCTCATTAAACTCATTGTTTTGGATGCCTTGAGCCAATAGGGAAATAATTCATGCGGAAAAGGCCCAGGACCACTCAGAGAAGGAAAATAGAGGCGGCTGGGGAAACTCCAAAAGTGACAAAAGGGCAGCCTCAGTCCTCAACAGTGAGGGTTAGAAAGAAGTTGATTGATAAAACACTTGGCAACATAAGGCCGAACCAGAGAATAAGGGTTAGTGGGTGCCTAAATTCCCCATCCATGTCGGGAAAGGATGAAGAAGTAGTCGAGCAGAAGGACGAGGAGAAAGCTTAGCCAGAAAAACCTCCTTCACCTGGTAAGAGCGAAACCCAGTCTTTGTCGTTGAAAATTGATATTTTAGAAAAAGAAATTAAATAATTGAGGGAAAAACTAGTAGTAGGAAAGGAAGAGCCAAGAGCCCCAGGGCTAGATACTTTGGTAGAGGCTGTGGACAGGGCCAGAAGGGGAGAAATCCTAGATACTCTGTGAGTAGCCTGTGTTGAGAAGTTTGTGGAAGCCGGATTCAAAGTTTTTGCAGTAGACACTACCTCAAGGGGGATTCAAACTAAAAACTGGGAAGCTATTACACCAGAACCTATTGAGGAAGTTCCTGATACACAAGAACTAGCAACTGAGATAGTACAATCCATAGGGAGTGATCAAGAAATGGATACACAAGAAGCCTTGGCTGACACTGTTGTTTCACCAAGAACAACAGTGGAGGAGGAAATCAGCCAAGAGGAGAAAGGAAAAGATAACATCCATGAGTCAATGGTTGTTATTGCTGTTACACAAGAACCAGCAACAGAGACCAAATTTAGTCTGAAGGAAAATGATGAACAGAAGCCTACGGATATTACTGCTGCCACACAAGAACCAGCAGTAAAAATGGAAGTTGACCAGGAAAATAAAGAAACTGTGATAAAACCCACTGACGAAGTTGCTGTTACACAAGAACCAGTAGCCGAGGTAGGACAGTTTCACCCCTAGGAGGCTACTACACCTTTAATTGATGATGCATGTGGGGGAATGTTGGGTCTTGTTGGAGGATGGCGTTCTGAGAAATTGTTGATATTGGCAGAACTGCAAAACTAGAAGAAACTAACACTCTCTTTGCAGGGGGGAGTGATTCCACTTAATATGCACAAGAGAATGATGGATTCCCTGAGAGAAAAATGGTTAAAAGAAGAATGGGAAAGAGAAGAGGAGGCACGGAGGCATAAAGAAATTATGAAGAAAAAGGATGAACAACTGCATCAGCTGCATTGGGAGGTCTCCGACCTGACGTTTGATAAGACCAAACTCCATGACCTTGCTCTAAACCTGCTAGCATGTAGGCGGCCGTCCCCGTCATACCCTGTGTTCTTGTGGGAACATTACTACTTATTCCAGTTAAGGGAAGTTTGTGAGAACAGGTCCTATATGGGTTCTTTAACCCGCACTTTCTTGGAAATTTTTTGTTCCTGTGATTTTGATGATCAGAATTTGCTGTGCAAGCTGTTCTTGCACAATATGATGTGCGAACATGTGAGCACGAGGATGGTGGCGAGTGTCATTTCTTTCATGGGAGACTTGCAGTTGCGGGCATTCCTCTCATTTATGAGGAATCAGATTGAGTGGAAACTGGCCAAGAAAACAATAGAGACCAATGAGGAAAAGACAACATTGTGGGTCAGGGCTGAACTAGGAATGGCTTACGAACTCCAACGAGAGTTTAGACGGTTCTTGAGAAATCTGGAAATCAGAGATCAATTAGCCATTTACAGAAGGAGAATTGTGAGGATCTGCCTCAACTTGTTTGCAAACATGAGGAGCCAAGTGCTAGTCGGATGTCTCAAGTGCACTGAGGCCTGTAGTGAAGAATTGCAGGAAGGAGACCCCTTTGAGTACAAGAACTTTGTGGCTACTGTTACACGGTGATGGAATATGCTCAGATTGTGCTGACACTGGGGGCTTTCTGGATTGGCCTCATGTTGAAATTCCCTTTGATCTGGTTGCCATTGGAGGAGTATTAGCTCAATTATCGGTTGTGTGATCATGAAGAAGAATCTTGGCCACGTGAGTTAATAGCCGATGAAGGATTCAGAGCTCCGAGCGATGATACTACTGGTGCCTACAATTTCACAGATTTCCACCTGGAACACAGTAGAAGGAACTGAGATTTTGCATGGGGACATGCAGTTGCTTCAGTTGGGGGAAGATGTTGGGTGTGGCTTTTTACCTATTTTCTACACATTCTTTCCCTTGTTTTGACCTTTCTGTCCTCCAAGCCTGAGCGATTATATGACCAAACTCTTTGTTTTCTTACCTTTTTAATCCATTTTACTGTCATGTTACTTTGTTGTATTTTACCAAATATAAGAGGCTTTATCCCTTTTTATGGCTAACTGGGAGAGAATTGAAGAAGTATTTTGGGAAGTTCATCTTTTTCAGGTGATGGCTCACGTGAATGAAGCAGACAGGCAGTAAGGATTAACTGTAGGAAAGGGTAGAAAAATTCACTGTTACACCCTGAGTGTTGTTACATACGCTGCTATATACTAGGTGTTGTTATAGGTTGCTGCTGTTATAGGTTGTTGTTGTTAGAGATTGTTGTTACACACTAGATGCTATTACAGGTTACTGTTACACATCGGATGTTGTTACACCTCGCGTGGATCTCCCATCACATCAACAGTGATGTCGTCAGTTATGTTGCGTCATACCAAACCACCATTTGCTCAATGCTATTGCACCGAAGCTAGAAATGTGGGTAGTATTCCACATAACAGTTGTTGGAAATAGGATTTATTTTTTTATTTTTGAAGCAACAAGACTCAGTTAGTTGCAATTGATGTATATTTATTTAGAAATAAGTTATAACTTCTTTATATTTGATCAACATGAGAATCGAGAGATTCTCATGACTGATCTACTTTCTAATTTTTGGGTTGTAATAATTATAAAGGACTCGACTTTTTATGTATTAGCAGACGACATATAGAAGAGTATCGTTACTTTGTTTTTTTAATCCTGAACTTATTCAATATCAATTGCAACGGTGATGTTGTTACTTTCCAACTGATTTGTTAGTCACTTTTTGTGTTCTTCCTACGCCTTGCTGAGGAGGAAGGGCCCTCCTCTTTGGCAGGGATTTTAGTGATTAGGTAGTGTACATTTCAGTTTAGTTTATTGATTTATGGTTTCTCGTTTTTGCTGTACAAATCGTGGATTGCATTCACTGCTATTTCTATTTATCTTATGTTGTTACACAGAGTTAAACAACAAAGCAATAGTAACCAGTTGGAATAGATGTTAGTTCTTGTGTGCCGTGCCTTTACTTCAATAGATGCAAGTTGTGATTAATTCTGTAGATTGTTTTTGTATATACACGCATGGTTTGATTCGACAATTTAGATCAGTGACATCTTTTACATCTTCTCTGCACTTTCTTATGCTTGGCTGGAGTGTATCGACATAGATAGTGCGAACTCCATTGAAATAGAAAGACCTACCCTGGGTTGACAATTAATGTTGTTGTTTGAAGTCAATTAAGCTTAATTAAAACATCACTACACCCTCAACCATAGTGATTCCACCTCTATGGTCCATAATTCAATAACATCAACTATATCAGTCTATACCCAAGCTATCCAGGGCTCAAGGAACTAGTACCTCAAATGACAACAATTAAGGGTGTAGGAATTTATAGGGTAAGTTCCTCATACAGAACACCAAAGGACACTGCTCACAAACAGATCATAGATCAATACACCAATATTATTGATATGGTTAAAACCCTCAAAGAGGGAAACAGTCCATGGCCTAAGCCAACGCGACCACTTCAAGCAATTTATTAATAAAATAATGAAAATCTACATAAGCTTCTTTCATGAATGGTTACAAATAACCCTCCATGCTATTTAAATAGAGATCATGGACCAATCGGGTGTTAAGCCATGGATCAAGTGTCAGTAATACCGAGGAGAGAGTGAATCATCTGATCACTTCATGTCTAGAACATATTGTGACTTTTAGATTGTAAGTTACAAATGTACATAGTAAAGAAACATACTTTACCTAACTCTACACTAGACCAAGTTATACTTAACTGTTTCCTATGTGTCAGAATATCCTAACATCCCCCCTTAAGAACAAGTTGGGATAGGATTGAAGGATGTAAAAATATGACACAATAGGAGAAGGAAGGAGGAATTAGAGCCTATGCTAGTATGCCCCCTTAGTGACAACCTCCTAAACTCCAACCATAAATCGGAGTTTAGTAAACTTCGCCTTTGTGAGAACCTTTGTAAAGATGTCTGCAACTTGATCATCTGTTCAACAATATTTCACTTCAAGAACATGGTCATGAATGATCTTTCTGATGAAGTGCATGTGCAGTTCAATGTGTTTGCTACGTTGATGTTGGACTGGATCTTTGCATAGTTGAATGGTACTTTGATTATCACACCAAAGTGTAGTCAGATGCTGCTACTGAAAGCCAAACTCTGATAGGATCTGATGAATCCATAGGGATTCCTTACTAGCTTCTATGACACCACGATACTCTGCTTCTGCTGAAGAAAGAGAAATGGCCTTTGTTTCTTGCAAGCCCATGTAATAGGTCTTGAACCAAGAGTGAACACATAACCTGCAGTAGAATTCCGATCATCAGGGTCACCAACCCAATCGGAATCAGTGAATCCAACCAATAGAGGAGATTCTTCTGCACTATAATGAATCCCAAACTGAATTTTACCTCAAACATAATGAAGTATTATTTTAGTTGCTTTCCAATGAATTTCATGTGGGTTTTGAGAAACTGAGCAATAAGGCCAACAAAAAAGGAAAGGTCAAGACGAGTATGGGTCAGATACAAAAGTTTTCCTACAAGTTGATGGTATAAGGTAGCATCAACTTTAGGGGAAGTACAAGTGACTGAAATTTTGGCTCTAGACTGAAAGGGAGAAGGGGTTGGCTTTTAGTCTTCCATGTGAAAATGGCATAGAAGATCACAGGCATACTTGGACTAGGAAAGGGAAATACCTTCCTTGGATTGCAAGACTTGAAGACCAAGAAAATAATGCAAGTGTCCTAAGTCTGTCATTTCAAACTTCTTTTTAAGGCTGGACTTCACATGGTTTATAAGGTTTGGATAATCACCAGTAAGGATAATATCATCAACATAAAGAACAAGAATGATAAGAGACGTGCCCACTTTCTTGGTGTAGATAGTATTGTCAGAATAACATCTAGAAATGTAAGTTTCTAAAGGAAAGCTATCCATTTTGGCATACCAAGCCCAAGGGGCTTGATTGAGACCATAAAGTGATTTCTTAAGCTGACATACAAGGCTGGAGTCTATTTGTATAAAGCCAATAGGTTGTTCATATAGATTTCTTCATGCAAGAAGGTAGATTTAACATCCATCTGATGGACTTCCCATTTGAAAGAGGTAGCAAGGGAAAGAACAATGCAGATAGAGTTCATTTTGGCAACAGGGGAGAAGGTTTTAGTATAGTCAATACCTTCAACTTGTGAAAAACTCAAAGAAACAAGATGAGCTTTATGTTTATCAACTTTTCCATCTGGTCCATACTTGGTTCTGTAAACCCATTTGCATCTAACAAGTTTTCATCCCTTTGGAAGAGGAACAAGATCCCATGTATCATTTGCTAATAATGGATGATATTCTTCATTCATAGCTGCATCCCAATTTAGATGGCCTGAAGCTTCTACAAAGGTGTCAGGATCATAATTCCCTGAAGCTTGAGCAAGTAAAGAAGAGGCTCTATCGAACTGAGATCGTGTACATCGCTGATCTGTAGGATCACCGGCAAGAGCACTTGTTGCATCTCGAGTAGCATGGACCCATTTTGGAAGCTGAGGAGCTAAAGGAGGATCCTGAGAAGGTGGGGGAGTATTGTCATCCTCGCTGTCATCATTTGAAGAAGAAATATTTTCAGAAGTATAAGGGATAGAGAGAGGTGGCACATCCGCCGAACAAGGCTCGTAGGCCAATATATTTTTAGCAAACTTTACATCTCTTCGAATGATAACATTTTTGGACTTAAGTGGAATAAGTCTATATCCTTTGAAATATTCAAAATATCCAACAAAAATACATTTTTTTAGTCTTAGGTTCTAGAGCTTTATGTTTCTCATTTGGAATATGGGCCCATGCTTCACTTCCAAAAACACGAAAGTGACTTACATCTTGTTTAATTGAGTTGCATGCTTCTTCTGGAGTGATATTCTTTAAAACCTTAGTAGGAGTGTGATTTACTATGTAATTTTCACAGTTAATTGCTTCTACCCAAAAATTAAGACTAAGTCCTTCAGATTGAAGCTGTTAGAGCTTAAATCTACCTCAGTTTGAGAAAGGCAGGATCTAGGGTAACATCAAACCATGCTTAACCTGGTAGCTAGCCCTACCAGGTCGGGAGAGGGCTCTCTCCTAGTCAACATCGGGAAAATATGATCAATAGAGCTTGAGATGACTGATATAAAGACTAATTTTAGGCTAGGTATATGCTCAGAAGAGTTTAATTGAATTTAAATTTTGGTTTGCTGGATCAAATGTGAAAGGCAGATTTGGGTCCGGGGAATGGACATAGTCTTGCAGAGATCTCTATGGGGCGAGATAGGCAAATGGTTTAGCACTTCAAATTGAGTGAGATGGAGAGCTTTTAGACTGGTGAGGAGTTGGAGAGGGCATGAAAGTCTTAGGGATCCTCTTCAAACAGCTGAAAACATAAATAACTAAACAAAACCCTAGGTAGAGCACTGCAACTTCAATGAATTCTACCTTTATCCTTGTTTCATTTAGTTAAGATGAACAGAGAGAGATGATGGCATACATAAAACACATATAAACTTGCAATTACAAAAGGAAAAACAATACCAAATCAAATTTCCACAAGAATCCCACAAAGTGCTGCAAACACAGGTCTATTCCTTTGCCAAACTGTAGAGATGAATGTACAATAATGCTCAAAGCATTCACAAGAGTCCAACCTTTACCAATGACTGAAAAAATACTAGATATAGGCAACAAACAACTCATGCTAGGCTTTAGGGGTCGAATTCATGAGTTTAGGAGCTGTTTCAACAAGATCTAAACTAAGAACTGAAAAGTAGGCAGTGGAACAACTTGCCTCTAAAACCTAGGAAACTGATTCTTTCAGTTGCAAACTACTTTTTTATGATGAATCTACCTCTATGAGTGAAAATTTAGCATAATTACATCATAATCCATAAAGTCACATTAAATTACATCATGATTTTGACTATTAGAAAGAGAAAAGTCAAACTGTGAAGAAACTAGGCGAAAAATAGAGTTTTTTGGCCAAAATGAGAAAATTTTATCCTGTGCACCGCACTCCTGTCCCTATGCGCCATGCTGCTTTGGATCTAATTTTTGAGGCCTTCCCGTGCACCAAATTTTCTCCAAGTGGGCTTGTTGGAAAGGTTTGCCTATCTAATTTACAGAACAAGTGGAATTTCTGAATTTGGTCTCCATTTTTCCCTCGAAAAATGAGTTTTCCCAACACTGCTTCCTATGTGTCCAAAAAGGGGCAGAAAGGTCATTTTTGAGGTGTTTTTGACCTTTTTGGAAGCTCAAAACCTGTCAAAATTTCTTGGCCATGTGAGGGAATTCATATTTTTCCATGAGAAATCCAAAAATGTTGAGTTTTCCTCAAAAGGAGGTCTCTAGCAAAAGTGCGCGCCAAGTGGCACGGCACACCAGGCAGAAAAACCTATTTTTTAGGCCAAAAATTCAAAATTTACAAAAAGTTTCCCAAATTTCTTGAAATTTGGGTTGAGTGTTCCTCATCAGGTGCTATGTTGGGCTAAGGAAGCCTCAACCAAGATCTGGAGTCTATCTTGCTCTTTTCTCTTCCTCATGGCTTTCTTCAGCTTGGCCTTCAAAATCCCGATTCTCACTTTGCACACTTTGTTTCTCACCAAGTAGTGGTATGCCATGTGCCTCAACATGTTTTTCTCTCTGTTGGATTTCTCCAGCATCTTCTCCAAGTACAAATTGGTCCTCTCAAGCCAAGATTCATGATCAACTTGAATTTCTTGTTCAAGTGTTGTCAACTTGATCTTCCTCCTCTTGGCAGCTTGCCAGTTTGCCTTTATGATTTTGAGCTCCATGATGGTTTTCTGATCCTCAAGCGGTTTGTTCCTCTGCTCGAAATAATTGATTATCCATTTGGCTCTTTCCAAGTTGAGGGACAAATGATGAATTTCATCTTGCTGCTCTTGAATGATCTCTTTAAGCTTTGAGCTCTATGAGCCCAAATCAGTGTCATTGTCCTGAATAAGAATGAAATCTGCCTCTTAACCTCCTGAAGGTCCCTCATCATGCAAGGGCTTCTTACCCTTGTCTTGTACCTACTCTACTAATGGAGGAAATGAGACCCCTTCCACCCTGGGTGGAGATAGTACTCGTTTTGCTGTTGCAAACAATCTTCTAGTGCCCTTTTGGTATGTGACAAACATTGACACACTAGTGGTTTGTGTCTCATGAACATCCTGCTGATGTGAAGGCTCTCCTGCCTCATGAAAAACTGATGGGGGCACTTGAGGACCTGTAAAGACCTCATGTGAGATGAAATCCTCCCATGAAACATTCAGTAAACTAAGCTGATGCAAAACCACAATTTTGATTAGTGCAAAGTGATAGATGCTATTATACTGCTGATGAGGAGGCTTCCTTTGCACTAAGGTGGCCATCTTCTCAATATTTCGACAAATGACATAGGGGAGATTCATCATCCTCACCCTAGTAAAGTGCATCAACAGTCTGATATGATAGGTGTACAGACGAGAAAATCTGCCCTCACAGGTGAAATATTTAATTATGAGTTTCATCAAGGGAGCATATGTGTCCTGTAGGTACTTGAATGGGAAGACTCTACTGACATGTCTCTGAAAACCAGCCTTGATATAAGGCTCATAGTGATCTCTGTCTACCAGCTGTCCCTTATTCCACTGCTCACCTACATTTGGAATACCGGTTGCTTGAGCAATTGTCTCAGGTGTCAAGGTGAATGTCACACCTGCCAAATTGACTTGGCCATTGTGAAGATGGAGCACAAATAGTCTGGCCAGCTCATGGTGGTATTTGACTCTTTCCACCATCTCACAAAATTGATAACAAGATTGATATTGAAAGCATGTGACAGCAAGAGGACAGGCCAACAACTCGGCAAGTGAAGTAGGCTCCTCCCAGTTATGTTTTCCACTCTTATGGGGTCTCCTTGGTGCATGAATCTCTCTAGAAGAGTCACTGACTGTTTCCTCATTTCCGTCATAGGAAGAATCTGACTCCATGTTTTCCAATGTTTGAGTTTTCTTAGATGAGTATGAAGAGATTTTATGGTGTCAATAGGTTTTTGTTGCCAAAGATATGAATTTATGAGGGACTGTGGAGGAAATGTGTATGAGAGGTTTGGGAATGCTGCTGATAGGTTCTTTAGGGAATAGAAGGGTTTAGGGGATGATATTTAGGGTTTGGGGATATTTGACTAGGGTTTGTGATAATGGGATTAGGGATTTAGGGTTAGTAGTTTCAGGATATGGGGAATATGGAATGGGTAAATATAAATGAAAAGGAAGGGGGAAAATGAAGTGAGGGAGTGAGGGAATGAAAATGGAAAGGGTGGAATTTAGCAGTAAAAATGCAATATGTTAAACGTATGCAATGTTTCTAAACAAGCAATGCAAGGAGCTAGGGTTTCACTCTTTCCTTTTGAATCACCATAAACACTAAGAAAAACTCATTCATTGGCCATGAGGGAGCATCAACTTACTTGGACAATGAAGAATTTAGCAATTTTGAAAATTTGGAAGAGGCTGTGAGTAATTTCAGGCCTTGTAGTTCTGTGCGCCACGCCACCTCACAGGTGCGTTGCGCCCCTTGTAAAATTACATTGTAACTTGCTGCCCAGTACGCCACGCTGGCTCTATGCGCCACACTCTAACCCAGGTGTGCCGCGCCACTGATTTTCACCCTTCAAACACAAAATCACTCTCTTGGCTTTTAAAAATGGAAATGCACTTGCTCTCTTCACTTGTCGACACAAATGAGCCTCCTTTGATTTGAAAAAACTTTATATAGCCTTGGTTTTAATTTTTGATTCAAGAAAACCCACTTTGCTAATGTTTGCTCATTTCACGTTCTTTTTAAAACTCTGTTTTTGGGCAGTTTGCTTTACTTTTTTCCTTTGATGGACTGAATGCTTTGACTTTTTGTTTCCTTTTGCATATGGTGGAGTTGCAGAGGCTTGGAAAGGTGACTAGGGCTACCTCTGAAATTATTACATATGGGAAAAAATGAAATTACATCAAATTTGTACATGAAAACATAAAAACTCTGTTTTTCCTCAAAACATGGTTCTAAGGAAAAATCAACCACTGAGCATGTGGTTATTGAAATTATTGTTGCTGAGACTTTATTTGACCTCCTCATGCGCCTGTTGACCATTATTGAGCGTTGACAAGACCCTAATGATGAAACCCTAGACCTAATGAGACCTAAAACTCTAAAAATTACTTTTGTAGATTTAAAGACAAAAAATGACTGTAGATGATCTAGATGTTGAAAATGGGCCAGCAAGTAAAGAACATGAGGGAAAATGTATAATATTCCACTACCATCAGATGATCCATGACCCTAATGGAATGCAGCTGATCGAGTGAGACACCTAACATGCAATGCAACAAGAGAATTTGATCACTGATGGAGGGATGAAGATACCGACACTAACATTGGCTCCAATGGGGATGGTAGCTCCTTGGAGGTGCCAAGAAATACAGACCTATGGAAAGCAGATAGTGCCTTCTTCCATTGGGCTATGAAGTCAATAACTTCGACAAACCAAACTAATATCTTGACTCAATTTCAAGACTGAAATCCGACTCAAAATTGACTCAATTTCAAGACTGAAATCGACTAAAAACTTGACGCAAACAATCAAAACCGAAACCAAAATCAAACCTTCAGTTTTATAGCCTTCACTTCAGGCCCCAAAATGAATGAATGATTATAGTACACACTTGCAATGAAGAAAATAAAATGGTATATACAGTGATACATATGACAGTAGAAAATATTTCAGAGATGGTACCATTTCAGCAGTCGACCATTGACTGGCCCACCTAGACAATCTTCTCCATCCATTTCTTTCAGCAAGAAAGCACTTTGAGCCCGGTATACAACAATTCTGAAAGGTCCTTTCCACAGATTCTCGAACTTGCCGTGTTTCCCTTTTTCTTCGTTTCGGGTATCCCATTTCAGCACTATGTCTTCAATTTGAAACTTGTCCGCCTTGGCCTTTTGATCATATATCTTCTCGATTCTCTCTTGCAGCTTGAAGGTATTCTGAAAAACCTCCTCTCTAGTCTGCTGTAAATGGATCATTTGATTGATTCTCCATTGCAAATGATCTTCCTCACTACCAGCTTCCTGCAGAAGTTTAACAACCGAAACTGCGAGAGATGTAGGAAAAACCGTGTCCACACCATACGCGATCTCAAAAGGGGACATACCTATTGAATTTTTCTGACTTACTCTATCCGCTCATAGTACATTGACCAATTTCTTATGCTAGCTTTTCTTGTTTGTTTCCAGTAGCATTTTGATAATGTTGACTAAAGCTTTATTCGAGGATTCCGCCAAACCATTACCTTGTGGATGGTATGTAGTTGAGTGCCCCAAGGTAATTTGATACTTATTGTAAAATTAAATCATCTTTTTAGATTTAAAAGCTGCTGCATTATCTATAATCAGCTTATTAGGACAACCAAAACGTGACAAAATATTGTTCTCAAGAAATTGAATTATTACCGCATCAGTGGCCTGCCGAGTAGGAATCGCCTCTATCCATTTAGTGAAGTAGTCTGTTGTAGTAAGGATCCACTTATGCTGTGCTGAAGAAGTAGGATGGATCTCACCAATGAAATCTAAACCCCACTGCTGAAACAAAGCACTTACTTCAACCGGTTTGAGTGGAAAAGGCTATAATTTTCTCTTACCTTGAAAAATCTGACATTCGTGGTAGCTTGTAACAGTTTTGTACACATCAGAAAAGAGGGTTGGCCAATAATATCCTGCTCTCAAAATTTTATTGGCTATTGTCTTCCAAAATAGATGACCTCCATAATCTCCTTTGTGAAAATCATCCGTAACCTGTTTTGCTTCTTCTTCAACCAAACAATTCAACAAGACACCACTGGGATCTTTCCAATAGAGTGCATTATTTATTATACAAAACTTTGCAGCCTTTAATTTTAGGGTCCTACTTTTGTTCTTAGCCAATCCGGGTGGTGGTGAGAGATGTTGGAGCACATAAACAATATCCAAGTACCAAGGAGAAAGAAGAAACATTTCAGCTACCTGAACAAGTGAACTTTCTTCATCGTCTTCAGACATAGCATCAATGAGATTTATGTCCAAGGCATGTAAATTAGATTCTGTCATCAGTTTAACCAACCTTTGTCCTTTGATGAGCTTTGTTGGTTTGATCTCCACATCATATTCTAACAAAGCTGCGATCCATTTGCCTTGTCTCCTTTCTGAATCTGTTTGCACTAAGACATCTTTAACGACAATGTTAGGGACATAGGCAAGGATTTGAGAATGCCGAATATAAACTTGAAAATCTTTCAATGCCTTTACCAAAGCAAGAGCTTGCTTTTCAATAATATTGTACTTTAAAGCTGAATCCCTTATCGTTCTGCTAATAAAAGCAATTGGTTTCTCAAGCTGATCTCTTTTTTGCATTAAGACCGCTGCCATAATGTGATCCGAAGCAAATGAAAACAAAATAAAATCTTGGGAATAATCCAGGTTGATCAAAATTGGAGCTGAAGAAAGGGCTAGCTTTACCAAATTGAAAGACTTGATGGATTCTTTGGTCCACTTCACTACACTATCTTTCTTTAACATGTTTGTGATTTCCCTTAAATGTTCCGTAAGATTTGGGACAAAGAGATGTAAGAAATTCATCTTACCGTTGAATGACTAGATCTTCTTTTTACTTTGTGGAAAATCAATTTTTTGAATGGCTTCCACTTGAGCTGGATCAATGTGGATGCCCTCCTTGGATATGATATGACCAAGAAGCTTGCCTTCATCCATGGAAAACAAGCTCTTCTTTGGATTGAGAGATATGCCATACTTTCTACACCGCTGAAATACAATCTTCAAATGATAAAGGTGCTCTTCATCTGAATTAGAAAAAACTGTCAAATCATCAAGATAAACAACTAAAAATACATCTTTCTCATTTGCAAATGCGATATCCATAGCCCGCTAAAAGGTTGCACTAGCATTCTTCAATTCGAATGGCATCTTGGCATAATGGAAAGTTCCCCACAGAGTGGTGAATGCTGTTTTATCTCTATCATCCTCATGGACTAGAATTTGGTTATAACCGGAATACCCATCGAGTAGCGACATGCGGGATGCTCCAAATACTCTTTGAAGTATGTGATCCATCTTGGGCAACAGATAGTTATCTTTCAAAGATACTTTATTCAAATTTCTGAAATCAATACATAATCAAATTTCACATGTTTTCTTACGCATGGGTACCAAATTAGAAATCCAATCTGAAAATCTTATGGGAATGATTATACCAGCTTTGTATAATAGATTCACTTCCTTCTCTATTGAGGGCATCAGCTTTGGATTTATCCTTCTTAGCTTCTGTTGGAAAGGTTTTTGATTTGGCTTAATCGGGATGATGTGCTAAATTATGCTCTTATCATATGCCTTCAAATCTGAATAGTCCCAAGCAAATACATCAGTAAATGAAGATAATAAACTAATGTATTTTTCCTTTACCTGTGGAGGCAAGGCCTTTGATAACTTGACCATTTTAGGATGTTCTGCTGATCCAATGTTTACATCTTCAACTCCTTTCTCGGTGGGTGTCAAGCTCGGTTTCCGGGCTACATCATCTTGATCAAACAACTCCTCTAAAGGTATTAGACCTTTAGGAATGACATTGTCCTTGAGATGCAAAACTTCCATTTGATTTACTTCCATATCTGCTTCACCATCATCATGTTCTCCATCTATAGAAGTGTCTTTGTACTTGCCTTCATTTTGTAGAAATTCTTCAATCTCTTTATCATCTTGAAACACCTGCCAATATCTTTGGTTATCTGGGACAACAGGGCGATGTTTCACATGAATTTCAAACTTATTGTTTGAATTCATCAGAATTTTCAAATTACTTGTAGCTGTTGCAAGAGAATCTGCAATAACATTCTGAACACGAGGGACACATGTCAAAGTGTAGTCTGGAAACAATCTCAAAATATCTAACACTGCATTCTGGTAAGCTCGCATGCGAGGATGCTTAGCTTGGTATTCACCTTTCACTTGCTTGATAACTAACTTGGAGTCGCCATATACTGAAATTCTTTTAGCATTTAACTTCTTAAGGATTTTCAGACCAGTAATTAAAGCTTCATATTCAGCCTCATTATTTGAACAATCAAAAGCTAATTTATACGAACATACCCTTACATTACTTGGCACTTTGTTTGGAAGAAATGCAGGGCTGCATATCGAAATGCCAATTCCAACACCTTCTCTGCCTACCGCGCCATCAAAATCCATGCTCCACAACTCGGCTTCATCCTCCAAATGCTAAAATTATGTTTGCTCTTCTTCTTTTGCTTGCTTTCCATCAACTTTTTGCTGCTATCAGAAGGCTGACTTCTCAACAGTACTATCAAGCTTTCCTCTTTCTTGATCTAGTACACCTCTGAAATTTTCAGTGATCTCTAGAATATCTTCTACTTCAACTAATTGACTACTTACATCATTAAAACTATCAGAATATAAAACAAAAGATTCCAAATCAGTATGTACATAATTGATTGGATGATTTAGAGGTTTCTCCTTGCTAGTGATCATGTACTTCATCTTTTTCTCCCAGTATAATTTCCTCAAATAACTGAACACGGGAATAGTAGCATAGGAGAAATCAAGCTGCAATGTCCCTTTGAGTTTTTCTCCCCAAGATTTGGAAAGAAGCATGCCAAATCTAGGAGGAATATTTGCCACAACCACATCCATCAAAACATTCTGCATCGGGATCTGAACTAAAGTGACAACCAAATATTTAATAAGCCCAATGCACCTGACCCTACTAGAATCAAAGGAATATAGATCATGGTACTTGCGAGTGATATATAGACCCAATTTTTCCATGATTGCTTTAGGCATGAGATTATGAGAGGCTCCTGAATCGAACATGGCATTATGCAACACAAAATCATGCAATCTAAGGCTGATGTAAAAAGGAGCTACATCACTGTCCTCAGACTGACCTTCTAGTGCTGGCCTGAAGATAAGTTTGGGCTGATCATCCTCCACATTTACCATATCAGATAATGGATCCAAATTCAAAATCTTAGAGACCTGACCTTTATAGATGCTGTTCTTCATTAATTCAGTCAAAGGAATTGCCACTTTTAACTTAGCAATTTCATTTTCTAAGCTAAAGGTTGATGTTTTCTCTACCTATTTCACTGGAGCATCCTTCTTTTCAATCTTCTCCTTTGATACAATTGGCTGATTTGATATTTCATTTGCTGATTGTGTTTTGCTGGTGGTAGGATCAGCTATCTCCTTTCCCTTTCTCTGCGCTATTGGGGAATCGTTCTTTGGCAGTGACACTTCCTTCCTCTTCTGAATTGGATTGATGGGAACTTCTCTACTCCTGAGTGAATATTGTCGCTGTTGAGCTGTCAAAGCATTCCTGTAACCCCTCTGATATTCATCAGACTCTTCTTCAAGAACTGTCTCATTTTCCAAGATGAAATCTTCGTCTTTTTGTATAGCTGAGCTTTCTGAATACTCTTCATCTTCGGTGATATAAATGGGCAGATCATCAGGTGTAAAGAAATGATTCTCCTCACCAATTATGTTCTCATCATCATCTAATTCCAGACCATGTACAAAATTCTGCTGTAGGGGTGTCTTCACTTGCTGTTGTGCCGCTTGGTCTTGTGCTCTTTGTTCTCATTGCTTGATTCTGAATTGTGGTTGCTGCTGACCACGAAAGTTTGGATTTCTGACTTGTGCTTCAGGCTTATCAGCAATTGTGAGCCTATCAAACATCTTCTCGATCTTGCAAAGCAAATGATCGGAGGAAGAAGCTTCTTCTTTTATGGTCACCTTCTTTTCGGCCTTTTCTCTAGCTCTCTTGGCAAGCAGATTTGCCTCAATGCTGACTGCAATTTTCTGCATGTCCTCCAATGTAGCCAGATCTCTTTCCCTCAATTGATATGCCATGTCAGGATCGAAGACATTAGGAAATTTAATCAAAGCCAGCCCCATAGGTGGCTTTATATCAACAGGAATTGCATTGTAAACAGTATTGAATTTGACACAATAATCTTGGACACTCTCACCAACATTCCTCTTGATGTTTTCATATTCGGAAAGAATTTGAAGAGGGTTTTTCTTTACCTCCCAACGATCCAAGAACTATCTCTGAAGATTGGTCAGTGTAGTGATACTTGCAGCCAACAAAGCTCTGAACCACTTCCGCACTTCACCTCCAAAAGTTTGCACAAATAATCTCATAGTCACATTTTCGGCATCAATCTCATGAAGGTCAAAGAAATCAGTCATCCTATCCACATGCTACTAAGCTATGATGCCTTGAGGAGTTCCATCAAACAATGGGATCTTGCTTTGGTAGTCAGTGGGCATGGCATCCAAGTTTTGAGGCAACACAAGGGGTGCATATCGGGCAACCATTGCTCTAGGTGGATTTACAACTGGCCTTGGGGATGTAGGAGGAGTCAGAACAATGATAGCAGCTGATGATGTAATTGGTGTATGAGGTGTCGAAGGAGGAGATGAAATATGAGATGTTTGAGGTGTTGATGGGGTTGATGGGGGAGAAGAGATAGGAGGTCTCTGATCTAATATAGTGGGCTGCATGGGAATGGTGGGAATGAAAGGAGGTTTAGTGGGATTTCCTAAACCAAATGCAATTGCAGATGAACCAAGAGTTGCTGATGCAGATTCTAAGAACTTGGGAATATTTGAAGCCACAATGGAAGTTTGAAGATTCAAGATATAACTATCAATTGATCTATTTTCCCTTTTAGTTTCAAGATCTTTGACAAACTCCGGATTTAAGATAGTAGAACCAACAACACTTTCAGATTTAGTCTCAAACAACGACAGATCAAAACGTTCGTCAAATTCAAGATCTTCAAGATATTAAAAAACAACAGGACACGAACGAGATTTAAACACAGGAATCACAGAACTTTCTTGTCGGAGAATTCTTGGGATGAGATTTGGGTTTTCATACACAGGAGGAGGATCAGGATCAGGATTGGCTCTAGTGTATCGTTTGGAAGCTAGTGTGTTGAATTAATCCCAAAAATCAAACAGACAAAATCAACTTGTTTAGCCTATCAAATTCTAAACTCATCATCCAAAGTCTAGAATTTCTTAATGATACTGGGGTAATTGTTTAGATCAGATGTTCAGTTTATAAACTAGACCGGAGATTGACTGAAGCAGCATTCATCTACTTTCGCTAATGCAAAGCAAGAGAATTTCGAAGGCTACCTGGCTAACTTCAGGCTCCGTCTGTAGTCTACAAAGCAAAACAATGATAATAAACTTTCTTCCCCAGTATGGTCACCAATATGTTAGGGCCTAAATCTACCTCAAGCTGAGAAAGGCAGGATCTAGGGTAACATCAAACCACGCTTAACCTGGTAGCTAGCCCTACCAGGTCGGGAGAGGGCTCTCTCCTAGTCAATCTCGGGAAAATATGATCAATAGAGCTTGTGATGACTGATATAAAGAATAATTTTTGGCTAGGTATATGCTCAGAAGAGTTTAATTGAATTTAAATTTTGGTTTGCTGGATCAAATGTGAAAGGCAGATTTGGGTCCAGGGAATGGACATAGTCTTGCAGAGATCTCTATGGGGCGAGATAGGCAAATGGTTTAGCACTTCAAATTGAGTGAGATGGAGAGCTTTTAGACTAGTGAGGAGTTGGAGAGGGCATGAAAGTCTTAGGGATCCTCTTCAAACAGCTGAAAACATAAATAACTAAACAAAACCCTAGGTAGATCACTGCAACTTCAATGAATTCTACCTTTATCCTTGTTTCATTTAGTTAAGATGAACAGAGAGAGATGATGGCATACATAAAATACATATAAACTTGCAATTACAAAAGGAAAAACAATACCAAATCAAATTTCCACAAGAATCCCACAAAGTGTTGTGAACCTTGGTCTATTCCTTTGCCAAACTGCAGAGATGAATGTACAATAATGCCCAAAGCATTCACAAGAGTCCAACCTTTACCAATGACTGAAAAACTACTAGATATAGGCAACAAACAAATCATGCTAGGATTTAGGGGTAAAATTCATGAGTTTAGGAGCTATTTCAACAAGATCCAAACTAAGAACTGAAAAGTAGGGAGTGGAACAGCTTGCCTCTAAAACCTAGGAAATTGATTCATTCAGTTGCAAACTACTTTTTTTATGATGAATCTACCTCTATGAGTGAAAATTTAGCATAATTACATCATAATCCATCAAGTCACATTAAATTACATCATGAGTTTGACTATTAGAAAGAGAAAAGTCAAATTGTGAAGAAACTAGGTGAAAAATAGAGTTTTTTGGCCAAAATGAGAAAATTTTATCCTGTGCGCCGCGCTCTTATCCCTGTGCGCCGTGCTACTTTGGAGCTGATTTTGGAGGCCTTCCCGTGCACAAAATTTTCTCCAAGTGGGCTTTTTGGAAAGGTATGCCTGTCTACTTTCCAGAACAAGTGGAATTTCTGAATTTGGTCTCCATTTTCCCCTCCAAAAATGAGTTTTCCCAACACTGCTTCCTGTGTGTCCAAAAAGGGGCAGAAAGGTCATTTTTGAGGTGTTTTTGACCTTTTTGGAAGCTCAAAACCTGTCAAAATTTCTTGGCCATGTGAGGGAATTCATATTTTTCCATGAGAAATCCAAAAATGCTGAGTTTTCCTCAAAAGGAGGTCTCTATCAAAAGCGCGCGCCAAGTGGCGTGGTGCACCAGGCAAACAAACCTGTTTTTAGGCCAAAAATTCAAAATTTACAAAATTTTTCCCAAATTTCTTGAAATTTGGGTTGAGTGTTCCTCATCAGGTGCTATGTTGGGCTAAGGAAGCCTCAGCCAAGATCTGGAGTCTATCTTGCTCTTTTCTCTTCCTCATGGCTTTCTTCAACTTGGCCTTCAAAATCCTGATTCTCACTTTGCACACCTTGATTCTTGCCAGGTAGCAGTATGCCATGTGCCTCAACATGTTTTTCCCTCTGTTGGCCTTCTCCAGCATCTTCTCCAAGTGCAAATTTGTCCTCTCAAGCCAAGATTCACGATCAGCTTGAATTTCTTGTTCAAGTGTTGTCAACTTGATCTTCCTCCTCTTGGAAGCGTGCCAGTTTACCTTTATGTTTTTGAGCTCCATGATGGTTTGTTGATCCTCAAACTATTTTTTCCTCTACTCCAAATAATTGATTATCCATTTGGCTCTTTTCAAGTTGAGGGACAAATGATGAATGTCATCTTGCTGCTCCCAAATGATCTCTTTGAGCTTTGAGCTCTGTTAGCCCAAATCATTGTCATCGTCCTGAATAAGAATGAAATATGCCTCTTGACCTCTTGAAGGTCCCTCATCATGCAAGGGCTTCTTACCCTTGTCCTCTACCTACTCTACTGATGGAGGAAACGAGACCCATTCCACCCTTGGTGGATATAGTACTCGTTTTGTTGTTGCAAACAATCTTCTAGTGCCCTTTTGGTATGTGACAAACACTTGCACACTAGTGGTTTGTGTCTCATGAACATCCCGCTGATGTGAAGGCTCTCCTGCCTCATGAAAAACTGATGGGGGCACTTGAGGGCCTGTAAATACCTCATGTGAGATGAAATCCTCCCATGAAACGTTCAGTAAACCAAGCAGATGCAAAACCACAATTTTGATTAGTGCAAAGTGATGTTGTTATACTACTGATGAGGAGGCTTCCTTTGCACTAAGGTGGTCATATTCTCAATATTCTGGCAGATGAAATACGGGAGGTTCATCATCCTCACCCTAGTAAAGTGCATCAACAGTCTGATATGATAGGTGTACAAATGAGAAAATATGCCCTCACAGGTGAAATATATAATTAGGAGTTTCATCAAGGGAGCATATATGTCCTGTAGGTACTTGAATGGGAAGACTCTACTGACATGTCTCTAAAAACTAGCCTTGATATAAGGCTCATAGTGATCTTTGTCTACCAGCTATCCCTTATTCCAATGCTCACCTACATTTGGAATACCGGTTGCTTGAGCAATTGTCTCAGGTGTCAAGGTGAATGTCACACCTACCAAATTGACTTGGCCATTATGAAGATGGAGCACAAACAGTATGTCCAACTCATGGTGGTATTTGACTCTTTCCACCATCTCACAAAATTAATAACAAGATTGATACTGAAAGCATGTAACAGCAAGAGGACAGGCCAACAGTTCGACAAGTGAAGTAGGCTCCTCCCGGTTATGTTTTCCACTGTTATGGGGCCTCCTTGGTGCATGAATCTCTCTAGAAGAGTCACTGACTGTTTCCTCATTTCTGTCATAGGAAGAATATGACTCCATGTTTGCCAATGTTTGAATTTTCTTAGATGAGTATGAAGAGATTTTATGATGTCAATAGGTTTTTGCTGCCAAAAATATGAATTTATGAGGGATTGTGGAGGAAATGTGTATGAGGGGTTTGGAAATGTTGCTGATAGGTTCTTTAGGGAATAGAAGGGTTTAGGTGATGATATTTATTGTTTGGGATAACAATTAGGGTTTGGGGATATTTGACTAGGGTTTGGGATAATGGGATTAGGGATTTAGGGTTAGTAGTTTAGGGATATGGGGAATATGGAATGGGTAAATATAAATGAAAAGGAAGGGAGAAAATGAAGTGAGGGAGTGAGGGAATGAAAATGGAAAGGGTGGAATTTAGCAGTAAAAATGCAATATGTTAACCCTATGCAATGTTTTTAAACAAGCAATGCAAGGAGCTAGGGTTTCAATATTTCCTTTTGAATCACCATAAACACTAAGAAAAACTCATTCATTGGCCATGAGGGAGCATCAACTTACTTGGACAATGGAGAATTTAGCAATTTTGAGAGTTTGGAAGAGGCTGTGAGCAATTTCAGGCCTTGTAGTCCTGTGTGCCGCGCCACCTCACAGGTGTGCCGCGCTGCCTCGATGCGTCGCACCCCTTGTAAAATTACACTGTAACTTGCTGCCCAGTGCACCGTGCTCTAACCCAGGTGTGCCACGCCACCGATTTTCACCCTTCAAACACAAAATCACTCTCTTGGCTTTTAAAAATGGAAATGCACTTGCTCTCTTCACTTGTGGACACAAATGAACCTCCTTTGATTTGAAAAAACTTTATATAGCCTTGGTTTTAATTTTTGATTCAAGAAAACCCACTTTGCTAATGTTTGCTCATTTCACTTTCATTTTAAAACTCTGTTTTTGGGTAGTTTGCTTTACTTTTTTCTTTTGATAGACTTAATGCTTTGACTTTTTGTTTCCTTTTGTAGGTGGTGGAGTTGTAGAGGCTTGGCAAGGTGACTAGGGCTGCCTATGAAATTATTACATATTGGAAAAAATGAAATTACATCAAATTTGTACATGAAAACATAAAAACTCTTCTTTTCCTCAAAATAGGGTTTTGAGGAAAAATCAACCATTGAGCATGTGATAATTGATATTTTTGTTGTTGAGACTTTATTTGACCTCCTCATGCACCTGCTGACCATTATTGAGCGTTGACAAGACCTTAATGACGAAACCCTAGACCTAATGAGACCTAAAACCCTAAAAATGACTTTTGTAGATTTAAAGACAAAAAATGACTGCAGATGATCTAGATGTTGAAAATGGGCCAGCAGGTAAAGAACACGAGGTAAAATGTATAATATGCCACTACCATCAGACGATCCATGACCCTAATGGAATGCAGCTGATTGAGTGAGACACCTAACATGCAATGCAACAAGAGAATTTGATCACTGATGGAGGGATGAAGATACTGACACTACCAGAAGCATACAATTAGCCATTTCCTTTAAGGTGCGATTCTTCCTTTCAACTACACCATTTTGTTGTGGAGTATATGGAATAGTATGTTGCATTTGAATTCCATTCTCAGTGCAAAAGTTGATGAATTTGTTGTTAACATATTCTCCGCCATTATCAGATCTTAGCTTAAGAATTTGATGTCCAGATTGTTTTTCAACAAAGGCCTTAAAGGCAAAGAACATGTTAAATACTTCACTCTTGAGTTTTAAGAAGTATAACCAAGTGCGTTTGAATAAATCATCAATGAAAGTTAAGTAATACTTGTAGCTAGAGAATGAAACAATTGGAAGTGGACCAAATAAATGACTATGCACAAGTTGTAAAGGGGTTGGGCATGCCAAGAGGCACATTTTTCAAAACTATCCCGATGATGTTTTCCAAGTACACAACCATAACAAACACTATCTCTACAAGATACCATTGGAAGACTTGTCACCATATTTTCTTTACATAGATTCTGAAGGGAGCCATAGTTTAAGTGACCAAATCACTTATACCAAAGTTTTCTCACTTAATCATTATGAGCAACAAATACCGAGGGAATATTTGATGACCCAAAGTTGTTAAACTTATATAACCTTGTAGAATCATGAGCAATGCCAGTAGCTAAAATCTGTCTAGGATCTCTTAGGTCCTTAATTACAACATCGTGAGGTGAAAATTCAATGATTTTACCTTCACCTGAATGAGTTATTTGATATACAGAGGATAAGGTTGGAACGCATAATACATCATTAAATGACCATTGTCTAGATGAACAATTCCAGTCCCTACAACACTAAGAGATCTATCATCACCAACATATATATTTTTGGCATTACAATCATTTAAAGAAGAAAACATGGTTTTGTTTTTTTGCCATGTGATAAGAAGCTCCAGAATCAATGAGACACTCATGAGAATGAGAAGAAGAAGATACATTTAGTGCATAACCAAACCGAGATGGTTGACAACCACATGCATAAAGTGTTATTCTTGAAGATGAAGTTGAAGTTGAAGAGTGCTCCAAATGGATGTTATGCTTCTTCATTGCTACTTCCAACGCTTCCATCTTCTTAAAGCATTTGGATTCTAAGTGGCCATCTCGATTACAAAAGTGGAAATGTTTATCAATCTTCTTCCCTTTGTTTTTATTTGCCTTATTATTTTGTTGAAATTATTTTTCATTTTGAGACTGAAATTGCTTAGGACCCTTCTTTGGTTTAGGACCATCCTTTTTAGGAAATTGCTTCTTAGGATTCTTTGAATTTGGTTGCTACTAGGCGACTAAGGCTTTCTTAGAAGAGTTTCCAAGATTAGGAAGACCAAGATATAAGAGCTTTTCTTTTTCTCTTATTAAAGAATCACAAAAGGCATCAAAAGAGGTGGACTTGTAGTCTTGTCCTTGAGAAATAAAGGGTTCTATAGTAGAATGGAAGGTGGAAACAAACACAGAGTAGGCTGGTCCCAACTTAGTAAGAATGGAATAGATAAGTCTACCATCTTCTTTCTTAACCTTAACACCTTCCAAGAGAAGTCTAAGGGTCTTGAACCTGGAAAAAAAATCTTCAATGGAAGAAAAATTATTGGGGTCCAATGTAAGCAACTCATTTTCGAGTTGATGGGCTCTAATTTCATTTTTAATTCCAAAAACTTTAGTGAGTTGTTTCATTACTTCATTAGGAGTATCGAGTTCTGTGGTATGGAATCTAAGGTCTGGAGAAATAGACATCCTTATCAACCCACGTGCTTGATCTTGCCTATTTTCCCATTTGGCAGCCTTATCTTCATCTTGAGGTTTGGTTTCTTGGCCTGAGGCTATTCTGTAAAGACCTTTACTTCTAAGTAAATCCACAATGCAGGACCACCATTGGAAGTAGTTGGTGCTGTCAAGAATAACTTGGCATGGACTTTCCATTTTAACAGAAACTGAAGTTGTAGATGCTGAAACTAAGTGTTCCAATGGAAAGATATTGAAAAATAAAGCTGATTAAAAAAAAAATGGCTTCCGGAAGGGTTTTTTTTTAAGTCACTGAAGCTTTGGGGTGTGTGCTTACTTGAATTTTTTTTTTTTTTGCCTATAAAACAAAAACCACAAAACCCAACACAAACATACAAAAAAAAACCCTTACGGCTTGAAGTTAGCTTTAGCCGGAAACTAAATATTTTCCTCGATGTTTTTGATTTTTCGAGATCACACTAGGGTGCGTCAGAAAAGAGCATACAGATGAGAAAAATCATTCCTTTCTATTTCTGATTTGCCCAGATCGCATAGAGTCGTGAGGCAAAGAGAATATGAATAAATGAAACTTATAGATCTGGTAATAAAAAACAAAGAGCTAAATAAACCGAAATAAACAGAGAGATGAATATCTAGAACTGCAAATAAAGACTGTATATGTCCAGATCTTAAAAATGATGTAGCTAGGGCTTCCGGAAACCTTTTTGCGTGAAACAAAGGGGTTCCTCACTGGAACAGATGCTCCTAACACAATAGAGCAGTACTCTCGGCCCGAAAGTAGTTAGAAACAATAGATATAGGAAACGACAATCGGATGCAGTTGTACCGGCTCCAGATTTGGATCACCAATAAATGCGACCCTCAAATAGCTCTGATACCATGTAGGAATTTACATGGTAAGTTCCTTAGATAGAACACCAAAGGACATCGCTCACAAATAGATCACAGATCAATAAACCAATATTCTTAATGTGGTTAAAACCCTCAAAGAGGGAAACAGTCCATGGCCTGAGCCAATGTGGCCACTTCAAGAAATTTATTAATAAAAGAATGAAAATTTACATAAGCTTCTCTCATGAAAAGTTACCCTGAAAATGACCCTCCATGCTCTTTAAATAGAGATCATGGACCAATCGGGTGTTAAGCCACAGATCAAGTGTCAGTAATATAGAGGAGAGAGTGAATCATCAGATCACTTATGTCTAGAACATATCATGACCGTCAGATTGTAAGTTACAAATGTACATAGTAAAGAAACACACTTTACCTAACTCTACGCTAGACCAAGTTATACTTAACTATTTCCTATGTGTCAGATTATCCTAACAAAGGGCTCCAGATTGTTTGTTTCTACTGCAACTCCAAGAACTAGTATCTCAACCCACCAAGGGCTCTAGAGCATTTGTACCAACCTACGGCTCTAGGAAATAGTAACTCAACCCAAGCTGTTCCAGGGCTTCTAGAGCATTTGTTCTAACCCACAATTGTAGGGAACTTGAGCACCAATAAGAAAAAAGTGGGAAACCCACAACACCATGGTTATCCAGGAAATGGCAAGGCAAGGTTGAAACCACCGTCAATCTGGGCAAATGTTCATGCCAATGGCAACACATAACTAAGGAATCACATGCATATACCATACATCTAAAAATAAACAAGGAAATCACACATACAACCTGTTACTTGCAAAGTTTCCATGTTGTATCTACTGATCCAACTGTTCCCTTGCGCTCCCTTGCTTTCCTTGGATTTCTTTCTCCAATCCAAGTGAATTATAGAATGCTACAAGAATACTCTTAAGTGTGAAAGAATGAGATAATGAGAGAATTAACTAGAGCTCCACCACAAAAATGTCAAAAATCTAAACCAACAAAAAGCTAACAATTGCTTCTCTGAAGCCTTTTTATCATTGAGGCCTCTATTTTCTTTATTTTCCTCTAATTTCCCTTGCATGCAAACATGTGTCTCTTCACCTTCCTTTTCTCCTATTTTCCTTTAATTTCATAGTTAAATTCCAATTATTTCCTCTTTCCTTTACTAATGCATTTTCCAATTTCCATAACCATTATTAATCACAAGTGATTCCCACTAAAGTATTTTTCCCAAAATTCAACTTGGAATACATGTTCCATGACCTTGGTCTTATTTTATTTACATACAAAATCAACCAGGGGTTGTGACAAACTCCCCCTCCCTAGGGGAACACTATCCTCGGTGTTCAATGAATTCAATTATTATTATAGCCAATAAAACATGTCGCCCATGGAGTTTTTTAATAGAACTTGATGCAACATTACATCATACCAAACTGTTGAAATCATGAACACCATATTTCTTATTGGAGGTTTATAACACAACTTGATGCAATATTTACAACACATTGCTTATGCATAAGCATAAACCAAAATACATAAATCAAACTCATCTGCTCAAGAAGCAAATAAAGAAGGATACATTTCCTACATATAATCAACCATATCCCATGTAGCTTCATCGAGACCAAATTTCTTCCACTATACTTTAACTTGCTTTATTGCTCGGTTCTAAAGCATGAGTTGTTTCTACTTCAAAATGCACTGAGGTTTTGGGTAGAATTCTCCCTCTGGTTTTACCTACAATATAAACCAATCAATCACATGATCAACATACTATACATATCTCTTAAGTAATGAAACATGGAAAACATCATGGACTTTCATTGTCAGCGACAGTGCAAGTCTACAGGCCACTGGTCCAATCCTCTCAAGGATATTAAAAGGCCCACAATACCAAGGTGCTACCTTGGCACATGATCCAATCCTTAGGGAGATCCTCTTGGGCTTGATGCACAAGTTCTTAGGCCACTGGTCCAATCCTCTTAAGGATCTCAAAAGGCCCACAATTACGAGGTGCTAGCTTGGCACATGATCCAATCCTCAGGGAGCTCCGCTTGGGCTTGATGCGAAAGTACCTATGCTATCCAACTTGAAACTCACTGAATGCCCTATGCTGATTTGCATAACTCTTCTTCCTATCTTGTGCTACCTTCAAATTCCTCTTAATAACCTACATTTACTATTCCATCTCAGCCAACATATTTGGTCCAATTAACACCCTATTAACTGGATCACTCCAGCTGATAGGAGTATTACAATTTCACCTATAAAGAGCCTCAAATGGAATCATCCTCAAGGATTCCTTACACCCATTATTATATGAAAAATCCACCAATGGAAGATACTCTTCCCACTTCCTCTACTGATGCATGACATACATCATCAACATATCCTTAAGAAACTTGTTCACCTTCTTTGTCTGTCCATCTGTGTGCAGATGATAAGATGTACTGAAAGCCAAATATATCCCTAAAACTAAAAATAAATCCTTCCAAAACTTGAATGTGAACTTGGGATCTCTATCTGATATGATCTTCTTGGGAGCACCATGCAACCTCACTATATCCCTGATGAATATCTATGCTACCTCACTAAATGAATTAGCAGACTTAACTATAATGAAGTGAGCTACCTTAATCTGTCAAATACAACCAAGATGGAATCATGTTGCTTCGATGTACTCAAAAACCTATTATTAATTCCATGTAAATGACCTCCCATTTCCACTTTGGAATCAGAGTCAGTTGTAACAAACCAGTAGGATGATTACAGTATGCTTTTACCTGCTGACAATACAAACATCTAGCGATAAACTCAACCACCTTTTTCTTCAAGTTCAATCAATGATAGAACTTCTTAACTGCTTCCAATGTCTTCTGATATCCCGGGTGACCTGAATATGGCTTGAAATGAAACTCCCTCAAGATAAGATTTTTGAGCTCACTGTTATCCGACACATAAATCTTGTTCCTAAATCTGACCAAGTCATATGTCGTGAGGTGATACTCCTAATCCCTATCGCCTTCACCCTTCTATTGCAATCTTTGCTTCAACTATTGTTACATGTCATCATGTTTCCCTGCCTGCAAGATCCACTGCTACAAATTTGTCCAATAAGAACTTACTCCTGTAATATGATTCACCTGCACTCTCCTACTGAGAGCATCTGCAATTCTGTTCTCCTTGCCCTTGATGTACTTAATCTTAAAGACAAACTCACTAAGGGTAGCCAACCATCTAGCTTACTTGGCATTCATATTAGGTTAGTCAAAAAAGTACCTCAGCACATTGTGATCACTCATAATAACAAATCTCCTACTAATAAGACAATGTCTCCACATCTTCAGTGCATGAATGATAGCTTCCAACTCAAGATCATGAGTCACATTGTTCTTCTTATTCTCATTCAACTTCCTTGACTCATATCATACCACCTGTCCTTCATGAATTTGGACTCCACCAAGTCCTCCCTTGCAAGCATATGTACATACCGTGAACTCCTTATCAAGGTCTAGAATCTTCAAGATCAAAGCATTTGTAAGAAAATCTTTCAACTGATCAAAACTAGTGACACACTCCTCAATTTGTCCTAACTTCTTTCCTTTTCACTACAAATATATAATAGGATAACCAATCCATGAGATGTTCCTGATGAACCTCCTATAGTAACTTGCTAGTCCCATGAATTCCACATTCCTAGGATCTGACCACTCCATGATAACTTTAATATATTTTGGGTCCACTGCTATCCCTTCCTTGGAAACAACATGTCCCAAGTAATGAACTTTGGTCTGAAAGAAGCTGCACTTGCTGAGTTTGGCATACCACTAATGCTCTCTCAGAAATCTCAACATTGTTTCCAAGTGCTCTGCATTCTCTTCCTCATTCTTAGAATATATCAATATTATGTCATCAATAAACATTATCACAAACTTGTCCAGATAAGGATGAAAAACACTATTCATCAAACAAATGAAATTAGCTAGAGCATTAGTAAGACCAAAATGAAACACTTGTAGAAAATCCTGTAGATTCACAAGCTAATACAATTTTCTAAAGAAAGAGACAAGAATATACTTCCACTCTTTACAACGGAAGCCCATAAACATCGATCAAGCAATAATCAATAGAGGAAGAGAATCAAGGACACATAACACAATAAATATCTGGGGAAAGCCACAGATCAAAGCCCCACTATTTGTTCTGTATTAATCCGGAAAATCAAGATGAAATCAGAATTCTTGTTCTCTCAAGAACAATCCCAACACTCAACAACTTCAGTCTCCAACTCATAAGAAAGCTCAAGGCCAAATCTTAGCCTTTTCACAAGCTCTCCAAGTCTCTATTCCAATATGTAATTCCTATGAAGGATAACTTGTATTTAAATGGAAATAAATCCTATAAAAATAACACAATCCCTCAAGGATCAGTTCCTGATTGCATGTACTATTAGTGTAACTCAGAAAAATCTAAAACAAATAGCACATTATCCCTGCACTCTAGTCTCAACTAGGTCTTTCTTAGAATCAACATGCATGAGTTTCTAATGAGTAAATATTCAGTTAACTAGAGTAGCACTGATGGAGTTCATTAGTGTCACCAATGACTGTTAACTCACTATTAGTTCTCTCAATTAGTTTGAGAACTAATTTAACTGAACTAACTCATGAAACTGAGTCTTCTATTTTACAACTCACAATTAACTCACACTGGACTCCTACAAAGTAGGGAGAACATATACATGACTTCCAAAAGACTTCCAACTCGAATTTCCTAAGTTAAGTAAGTTTAATAAACTTAATTTAACTATTTTAAGTTTCTATGAGAATAGAATTCGAATTTAATTCACAGTTTAATTCAAGGACAAATTAAACTGGAATTTCTTGTTGCCATTTCTCAACACTGCTATGAACTCATAATGCCCATACCTAGTACATAATGCGACCTTATAATTATCTTATTCTTTGATGCACACCTGACGATATCCTGATCTCAGATCAATGTTTGAGAATATTGTTTCTCCCTTTAACTGATCAAACAAATCATCAATCCATGGAAAATAATACATATTCTTGATAGTCATTTTATTCAATTTCCTGTAATCAATGCACAACCTAAGAGTACCATCCTTCTTCTTCACAAACAACACTGGTACACCCCAAGGCGACATGCTTGGCCTTATGTATCCTTTATCAAGCATTTCCTTAAGCTACAACTTCAATTCTACCAACTCTAGAGTACTCATCTTGTAAGGTGCCTTATATGTTGGTGATGCTCCCGACATTGACTCAATAGAAAATTCCACCTCTCTATAAGGAGGAAACTATGGAATATTTGTTGGAAACACATCTTGAAACTACTATAAAACAAGATACCTCTTCAATACTACATCATCCTCAACATCCTTCCCTTTGTCACTAGAAATATAAACTGCAAAGAATACACATCCTTTTCTGCAACTGTGTTTTTCCTGCATAACTGGAACCATTCTCACCGCTTCTTCTTTCCATTCAAGGCTCTTATTTCCCCATCATCTTCTAGGAACTCAATAGCCTTATCATAGAAATATACCTTAGTCTTGTGAATGAACAACCAATCCATGCTCAAAATCATACCATATGATCCCAAAGGAATCACATTTAGATATGCTAATGTAGGCATACCATTCAACTCAAATGCAGAAGATCTAAGCTAATGATGAACTCTTGTCTTAGTCCTTGTGGCCAATTGCACCAACCAATATTCTACATGCAATTCTTTATTTAGGAAACACTTATCCACCAGGTCAAGACTGATATAACTATAGTTAGATCTAGGATCAATCAAAATAGAAAAAAATTGATCACATAGCTTACCTTCCATCTCAATAATGGATGCTTGATGATCAGCCTGCGTATTATCCACTGCTGCATAAATCCAAGGAATAATCTACCCAACATATTCTATTATTTGTGCTTTCTGAGAAATGTAAATCTGAGGTCTGCCACCCTAATATTGTGGACAATATCTCCTACGATGCTCTCCACCACAAGTACAACATTGAAAAGGCTTCCTGCCATCACCCTTGTTCTACTCCTTTAGGATGAAATTTTTGTCCTCTGTCAATTGCATTGAACTTCTTATAAGGTGCTACATTCTACTTATTACCTGCATCCTGAGGTCTTCCTTGCTTCTTAATGCACTTTACTTTAGTCTTGTCATTCCATTTCTAGTCACACTTGTGCTTAGACTTACACTTATACTACTCATAACAATGCTTCAACTTTCCAATGACTTCCTCCAATGAACGAGACTCATCATACTCAATCCAATCCTTAAATTCTAAAGGAATCTACTGATGAACCTTTGGACCTTTTTCTTCTCATCCTTAACATATGGCACATACCTCACCTACTCCAGAAACTTGGTCATGTACTCTTCATCTGTCATATAACCCATTTTAGCATCACAGAAGTCCTTCACCTTTGCATCGTAATATCTCTCAAACAAGTACTTCTTTCTGAAGAGTCTTTTAAACTCATGCCAACTCAACTCCTCTATCTTGATGCCTATGACACACTTCATATCTTCTCACCAGATATTTTGTTTTCCCTTGAGGCTGAAAATCGTTATCCCGACTTTCATATTCTCTGAATAATCATGCAATTTGAATAACTTATTCATCCCAAGTAGTCGTGCTTCTGCATCTTCCAGTTTCTTCATCTCTCCATCAAATGTAGTAGGCGTGGCTTTCTTGGACTGACATGGAAAGTACTGCTTCTCACTCCTCCTGTAAGGATGATAGTGGTGATGACCATGATGTCTCTATGAACAAAAACTATAATAGAACCCATAATAAATACCTCTCCTGTTAGGTGTATCCAACCATATACCACCTCTAACTATGCCATCCCTGTCCAACCTGTGTCTTGATCGAGATCTACTGCCATATGCCCCATTAGTCCTTTCCTCCTATCCATGACTAGTTCTTGGTTGTCATTATCTCTAAAAATCTAATAACTTCTAAAGGATCACTTCATTAACCTCAGATTATTTTTCCTAAGCTCTGGAAAGTCTTTCCTATGACTCAATTAACTTGTTATTATCTACCTTACAACGTATTATTTCTACCTTCAAGATTCTAAGTGTATCGACTATATCAGGAGAGTACTCATCTCCTTGCTACTTAGTTGATCTATAAGGTGAGTCACGTGAAATGTAATCAACCATTTTTCTTATAATCTCTAATCTTCTATTTTTGCAAAGATGCCATATTAGATAAACCAAATATAGACATAATCAAAATGAGACCATAGTGAAGTTCAAGGGAGGCTATCTCATCTACACAATCAATCTAGATTGGCATGATACATGTACAAATAATGGCATCAACATATCAAAATCATCATGACGACACAAGACTGCAACAATGACCATCATAATGCATATAGAAAACATAACAAAAAATAAGATGCATGGATAACAATCACATCTAACCCATCCAGTCCAAGTATTTGAATGTGGAAGCTTTGATACCACCTTGTAATGCCTCCTCCCACATTTACTCAAATTCATAAAATCACCTGGGTAAACATGAGATGAGTGTCACTATGAGATGTCTTGACCTACAAGTTCTTGTTAGGGAAGTGGGGCCTATAAATTGAACACTTATTGACATCCTATAGGGACTAAAAATTGCTTAGGATATAAAAAACCACCCTAGGTGATCAATACCTAAGATGGAACCCTTTTTCTCTGGCCTAGCTCCATAAGCGCACACTTGACACTACATCCATGTAGTTGGAAGCTTGTAACCGCACTCATGCGCTTGATTTCATGCAGTTATGACCCAATTCCTCTAGTTTTGTGCATGTGGTTCTGAGATCTAAGCCAAAATTTCAGGCTAGCCTTCAGACAAATTCCCACAATTGTCTGTAACTTTCTAGAAGCATAGAAAAGACAATAACAATCTTAACCATTGAAAATCAAGAAATAATTTGACCTAGGCATGCCTAATCCATGATAGACATTTCGTCAAACATATGGTAAAAGTATAAGCTATAGGTCATGAATATATATCTGATCATAAACTAATAGTCTTCATCTAAGAATCACCAAGAATGCTCTAAACCCTCTCTAGCTAGCTTCAATAACACTTGTTAGTCCATGCATTCATTAACCATTCAATAACTTATCAAAAATGACAGGAGCCTTAGATAGAATACATCATATAATCAACATATAACCAATAAATAAATATCATAGAAACCATGATAGATCAACCATGATATCAACACCATAATCACTACAAATGCTCATAGATCATAATAGGAAAATATCTCATATTAACAGATGAAATTTCCAACCAAGTCAGGGACTTCCACATACCACCCAACCATAGATTAGGCTGAACCAAATCTATATTTCAACCAATCACCCCCACGCCATATTCCAAGAATGAATGTGGGATCTCATGGGTTAAACCAAAATAATACCAACCAGGGTTTCTAGAGGCCAAACCACCTCAACACTCAACCACAGTGATTCCACCTCTGCGGTCTAGAAATCACTAACATTAACTAGATCAGACTCTACCCAAGCTGTCCATGGCTCCAACAACTAGTAACTCAACCCACAACATTCCAGGGCTCTAGATTTTTTGTTCCAACCGTGAATACATGAACTAGTAACTCAACACACTAAGGGATCCAAATCATTTGTCCCAACCTACAACTCCAGGATCTAGTAACCCAACCCAAGATGTTCCAGGGATTCTAGAGAATTTGTTCCAACCTATAGCCATAGGGAACTTGAACACCAATTAGAAAAACAATTGGGAAACCCACAACACCTTGCTATGTGGTAAAATGCATGGTGTATGGAGAATGAAGATACCCCCAAAGGTCTTCCTGGGACCTTCGATAGACCATAAGATTATCTGCAACTATCACAAAGTTACATGCATGTTCATAAACAATAACCAACTATCAAAGTAGGAGAAGGAGATTACCTCAAGCCTCTGTGTAGATTTGCTAGAGAGCGCAATGTAGCTAGGTGGAAGTCCCCTGAGCTGGCTCCAGATCAAGTCCTACACAAAGAAGAGACAAGCGTAATCACAACATACAACTCTAATAACTAATACATGAATACATAAAAGAACATATAGTTACATATAACTAAGCTACTCATGCAAATAGGTATCGGACAAACAACTTAATGAATGATAGTACCAACACCATAGAGTAGACAGTACAACTGCAGTTCTGTATTAATATTGGAAGAGTGATTACAACCATCTGTTGCATCAACCTTCCTTTGCCCCTCCAGCTTCTCTCTCTCTCTCTCTCTCTCCCTTCTTGCTCACTTCTTATGACTTGAGACAATGCTCAACAGTCAAGTATGCTATCCTTTCAAATGCTCTGACCCCTTTCACAATAGCCCTAGCTTTGCTTATGTAGCAATTGAGTTAGGGTTGCCAAGTTCCTCCTTGAGTTCCCTAGGGAAAAAGCAATGAACTTGCCATGCTTTTCAACTCTTTCCCATTTTCCTCCTTCTTTCATATTAGAAATCCTCCAAATAGGTCGATTTTGGATGTTTCCTTGCTTTTATTGAGTAATTTTAGGAACAAATATCTAGATATTTATGAGTCAATTCATTCCTTTGACCCTTAGAACTTCACCAAGTTTCACTAATGCTATCCCCTTACTAGCAACTTGAGTTAGTAGGGTCACTAATGCACCCTTAGGCTTGCAAACAAGATTTATAAAGTAGGTTGTTAGTGCACAACCAGCGTTAGTGTGGAATCTACCCCTGTGATTGTGGTCTTTGCTTCAGCTATCATGTCTTTCCCCTTTGAGTTGATGAGGAGGTTAATTTGTTGTATAAAAAATGCCCCCTAAAGTATGAGATCAAAGGCTATGACGATGGCCAAAATACTTTACTTTAACTGTAATTTTCCTTCAAAGAGAGAGAGAGGATCGAAGCTTCGGGCAGCAAGTGAAACCTGATACAACACATATATATAAATTGCTAAAATCATGTCTTGAGTTGGGCATAACCATGCTTAGTAGCTATGTCAGAGTGATTTTTTCTCTAAAGATATATGACGATACTAGCTGCCGATAAGCACAATGTGGATCTGGTGTCATAATAGAATAATCCTGATAAGTTGTCTCCAAAAAACAATATCTGCAACTTGGGAGAGGAAATAAGGCTGAGTGATGCAAGCCTCTACCCAAGGTCTTGATTTCCGCTTCACCAAATAGCATAGATCGATACATGTTAATATATTCATTGATGTCGAACATGCACGAAATCATCTGATTACCAATCAATAATGGATACCATTAACAGACGTAAGGAAGGCCACCGATAATGGTGATGGTCTCCAAGATGCACAATACAATCTAATGAGTGTGAAAGATGTCTTTGTCGTCGAACACCCGTAGAATCGCTTAACTAGGAGCCAATAATGAGAACCCCTGATCAAACAAAAGGAAACCTGCCACTAATGTCTACAAGTACCAAGGCACTGAATGTGTTTCTGGGTTATCTTCCTAGATAGAGTGTTGAAGTCGATAGGAAGAAACCTGTTGAAAGGTAGACAATAATGTGTCCAACATCAATCGACATGAAACAAGACACGAATGATTTTGTTTTTTGATGAAACTTTTGAGAATTTTTGGGTCTAAACAATAGAGGGCATGATGGAAGGATATGCTTGATAGGTTGATGGAGGAAACAAAAGGTTAACCCTTGAACAATAGAAGACACGAAAACAGTTTTAATCAGATAGCACAAGACTCATGAACAACAAATATTGTTAGGATACAGAGATGCAATCATCAGGGTATATAGGCTAAACTCATAGGATGGTAGGGTTCATATTGACAGGTTGTCACAAGGAAGGTTTATCTGAGGGAGTTCCATGTTAAAGGGAACGATTGCTACCAAACCACTCTTTCGAATATGCAATATAGTTGTATTGTTCACTTTCCCTGTCTAATTCATTTAGCGAGTCCAGACGGGTAAACTCGTCGATATTTTCATATTTTAAGAGTCTAAAAAAGGACCAAAAAAAGAGCGACCCTCTGCCCTATATGATTAGTTTAATGAGTCCAGACAAGCAAACTCGTCGATATTTTCATATTTAAAGGGTCTGAAAAGGACCGCAAAAAGAGTGACTCTATATCTTGTCTTTGTAATTTAAAGAGTCCAGACTAGACAACTCAGTGGTCTTTTCATATTTAGAGAGTCTGAAAAGATCGTAAAGAGCAACTCCATGGTGGTCCCTTTGTCATAATTATTAACTGGGTGTGACAAAAGGTTAATGGTATACTCGGATTAGTTAATTTTCCATTAGTTAATCTATTGAATTCGGATAATAGAAACCTATGTTCAATAGATGTCGACCTCATTTTGTTACAAGTATGAGGAGACGGAATAACCTTGTTTTTCGTCGTGAATTTTTAATGTGTCACGCGACGACAAACTCAATACCTTGATTTAAATTTTAATGAATCAAATGAGGAAAACTCAAGGTATCTTTTTCAGTTTAGTGAGCGAGGAAAAAGAGGAAAAGAACTGCTAATTCCTCCTTTGTAGATTTTAACGAGCCCGAAGGAGGGGAAAATCTCGGGGATTTTTTTGATTTAGGAGTGAGAAATAGTCCCAAAAAAGCAGGTGCTCTTGTTGCTGCCATATATGTTTAACAAGCCTGGTAACAAAAACTCAGGATTTTTCAATTTAACGAGTGGGAAAAGTATCTCAAAAGAGTGCTCGGGTCATATTTATAAAGTTTAACGAGACTTAAGTCAAAAATCAGGACCCTTTTTTTTTTTTTTTTTTTTTTTTTTTTTTTCAGTTTAACGAGCGAGAAAAAGCGCCTAAAAAGAATGCTCTGATGGTATTTTTTAGTTTAATGAGCTAGAAAAATATTGAAAAAGAGTTGGTCAAACCATCGTCGTATATGTTTAACGAGCCCAACGATGAAAGACTCGAAGATGTTTCTATTTTTTAAAGAGAAATAAAATATCCAAAAATGTGCTCTATTGAGAATTGCATGCAGCTTTACTGCTTTTCATTACTGAAGGTACTTTCATCAAAAAGCGGTAAAAATTATAAAAAGGCAGCAATTCCTATCATATGGGTTCATGCATGATAAAATATCATAGGGAATGGACTACTTCCTCTTTAATTATTTCAAAAAATCATGTCTCCAAACACAAATATAAGGAAATGTTTTGAGCTTTCACATTCATCATTTTCACTATTTGAGATTTGTGAGAGCATTTTGGAGCTAAAGAGGAGCACATTTTCCACGAACCATTGCAGGAGATCCGGGCAACCATTCGACATGTCGTCAGTCCCAGGTAAAGGCTAAAACCTTTTTCTACACATTTATTAACCTTTCTTAATAGTTTCATGGGTGGAATTTTGCAGATCTGAGGTGCCCTAAAGCCCTGTTTATGCACTAACACCCTCTAGATGGCCTGTAGGGAGCATTAAATGCACTTTATGAGCCACTGGAGGGCATTAATCCTCCCTGTGTATCACTGGGGAGGGCATTAGAGCTGAATGGTGTATTTGAAAACCTCATGCCAGGATTCTTGAAGGTGTTTTGCCCCATTTTGACTGTTTTTAGGGTTATTTTGTGCAGGTTTCAGGCCATAATGACTCACCTATGGAGAGAACGGGCCCATGATAGCCAGGAATTGTTGATGCGAAATGATCCAGCATGCATACTTGCATTGCGCCACTGCAGTTTACTGAAGTATGAAAAGTTGGAGTTGATGAAAGGGCAGGAGGATTTATTGAGATGGATTATCCAGCGTTGGGATGAACACGAGCAAGTGTTCAGGATTGGAGATCAGGAGCTAGTTATTGACCGTGATGACATATATTTTTTGACTGGTTTGTCATGCCATGGGGAACAGGAAAACCTCACTAGTGGTAGGCCAGATCCACGATCTACTTCAGAGCTAGTGTAATCCTACTGCATCCCTAAGAGTGGACTAGTCAGCAATAGGGTCCCCATAGAGAGGATAAGGTCTAGGTCTATGAGGGCAATTTTATGGTTGATTGTGTGGTTGGCAGGGTCAAAAAATCCCCATGTTGTGACAAAGGCCCAACTGTTGCTTGCATTTGACTATGTCTAGCCACAGATGTTCAACTGGTGTGAAGTAGTGCTTCTCTAGTTGAAAGCAGAATTAACAGCATGCAAGACTCGTACCCAACACAGTTTTGGGTATGGTACTATCATAGTCTCATTCTTCCTTGAGAGGGTACCTGTTATGCACCCAAGGATGAGCTTAGGTCCCCTTGATCTGAGGGAGCCAAGGCAGGGTCGCTGGTCATCACTTGATCCTTGCACAGGACGAGGACCGATCCGACATTTCTTCGTTGAAGATTTCTCCTAATGGCTTCATGGCCAACTTGTGATAATTGATGACTAGGCTTAAGAGGGAATGGACTTTACCGATGACCTGGACTTGATGCTACCACCCGGGACCAACTGGGGTCCTCAAGGTGAGAATGATTTTTGACAGTACTTTAAGTATTTTTTAGCTTTTGAATGTTTATGTAATGTTTTTATAGGCGAAATAAGTACTGACATGAAACTTTATGCTTAACACAGATGTGGCACCATTATGACCTGCAGGCGAATCTCGTCATATGCGACAAGGAGGCTAACTACATGTTGGAGGGGGTAATGCCGATAGTCTCCGCGAGGTTTTGAGGAACTTGGAGGGTTTGATCATGGGTGTTCCCCCCGTTCCTATGAGCGAGATTCCCGCTCATATGCAGTGGCACATAGTCAGTGTACCTGAGCGCTTTCTTGTTCCTCTTCAGAGGGTAGCTAGAGCAGTTTTAGCATTTCAGGAGCAATAGGCTCTTTTTAGCAGGTGTTTTGGTGTAGCCAAATGGGTGTTTGTAGCTGGGCTTAGTAGCCATTTTGTACTTAAAACATCCAAGTTTTGGAATATTTTTTATGTAAAAGACTGGATTTTGATATCTATATATATATATATATATATATATATATATATATATATATATATATATATATATATATATATATATATATATATATATATACAAACATTTTGGTATTTTGATGGTGTAAATGTTTTTAAATGTTTTTGTAAAATTTTTAACTCAGTAAATTTTTTACTTTTCATGCATGCTTCTATAAAGAATGAGACAGATGCCAATCTAATACATAGTTAGCTAATGAATCAACAACTGTATTTAATTCTCGAGGAATGTGTTCATATGTGATTATTGTAAATCAACGTTCCAGGAGTTGTACTCTTAGATAATGATGCAACAAGGTTGGATTACGGATGTGATAACAATTCGTCAATTGCATAACGACTAACTGGGAGTCTAACCTGACCAAGAGATTGGAGATGTCCCTTGATGATGCTTCCGTGAGAAGTGAAATGACAGACATGTACTTGGAAATATTGTTGGTGGCGGTTCCAAGAAAGACTCCCCCGGAGCAAAATAGTTCCAACTCGGGTGTGTAGATGACCCAAGAAGCTAATGCAATGTGCAGTGTGTGACGACTGGCACCATCTGCATATCCTATGTATGCAAAGGGTAACGACGACATCTGCATTGCGAGAAGAACACATGAGAAAAGTACTCCAATAAATATCAAAGCAATCCAATGACACCAAAAAGGGAATAAAAACTTATGAATACATAAAATTACAAAGCATTTTCCTAGTGCAATACTAGGTATAATACTTTTTCAGATAGAGCCCATTTCTGGGCTCCGCGAGCGGGACTCCTTCCCAGTCCTGTAGTTCAGATGCCCCTTGTGAGAGGACCTTCATGACAATATAGGGACCTAGCCATAAGGGTTGAAGTATTCTTGCCCCCAAGAGATCATGTTTCTGATCATAGAGCAACACAAGGTTACCCTCTTGGTTGGAACAAAGCTTAACCTTTTTGTCATCTTGGGATTTTACCCAATGCTTGTGAGCCTCAAGTGCTAATGCGGCATCTCGACGGGTTTTGTCCAGTTGACTAAGGTATAGTAAGTGTTCTTCTTCGACAGTGGTGCCGGGAAGGGGTTCAACGGCTATTTGCAGGGAAGGATCTTACACTCGATGGGTTTTGCATTGACGTAAATCTTGATCTCACACGCAACAATAGAAATATTAATACCAGGAATTTCCTTATGAGACCAGGTGAATACATTGCAGAATTCCTTATATAAGTAGGTGAAGCTTGCAATTCTCTCAGGATTGCAATCGGCTCCAATCTGAATGTCTTTCGCGGTGCCTATCTTGACAGAAATATCGATGGGCAATCTTGTGGAAATATTGCCCTTGTTTCCTTCCACCTCCAAAGTTTGGAAGATCGTATAGGGTGAGGAAATGATTTCTGGTATGTCAGGGGATAGGATTTGAAGAGGCATCGTGTTCAAATTAGATATCAAAACACGATGGTGCTAATCCTCCCAAGGTCGCTCTCCTAAACTCATGATTTCTCGAATAGATTCGTCCATAAGTAGGACTTGCTTGAGTAGATTGAAAGGAGGAGCGTTTATGGAAGGGGCGGTGGTACCATTGGTTGTAACCAATGTGACCGGAGATGTGGATGTAGATTGAATGGCTTGGTAGGCCAGTTCAGTTGGTGACAGTGACATTTGGTCTCCGTATGTGTCAAGGTCTGAAGGAGCTGGGAGGATCCATGGATTGGTCTGTTCATGAGGAATAGATGAAAGCACGTTGACCATCTGCGGAACCTTGGGTGGCTGAAGAGGAAAAAAACCCATGAGGGAAGAAGCCTGCAATAGGCCAGTACCAAGATTGACATAAGAGTCAGGCACACCACCTACTAGGGGTATGGAGCTACTTGGTAATGGTGAATAATCAGGGGTGCAGAAAGACAGCTGATCTACTATAACTACCTTTCCATCCAATGGAAATAGGATGATGCAAAAGACAATAGATACTATGACTGTCATGGCATATGTCCAACTGTGACCCAACAAGAGATTATAGTCGAGTTTTTTGTCTACGACTTCTATGTCCACTATAAGTATTTTCCCATACAAAGTGATGGGGTAACTAGCCAGGTAACCTTTTGGGATAAAGGTGTGGTCGTCGAAATCTTTAAGGGAGTTCAACAGTGGGGATAGGGTTGGAGAACCCAGGGCGAGCCAGCATGAAGCCAACATGACGCAGGTATGTTGTTGGGAAAAGTATCTACTCAGAATGCCCCTATCCCACTCTAAGGTGTGACAGTGCCTTAGCAACAAACAAGGAAAACTACTTTCGTATTCTTCTTTATGAAATGTAAACGAAGAGGAATAGGATGAACTAACCTGTGTCTTGCGCTAGTCCGTTGACCCAATCGCTCTCCTCTTTGATAGCTTCCAGCTACCTGCTCCCTTACTTGCCCAGCTTCACCAAGTTCCTGCAAGATCACAGAAGAGGAAAACTACACAAAGACATAGATTTACATTCATAACTAGCTTAGGATCAGATTTAAGCTAAACATGCAAATATAACAAAACATCATTGATACACAAACATGTAGGAGAAACTCAAATAGTTTTATTGATATAACAAGAAGATCCAAGAGGAGATACAACCAAGTGAGTCTCGATCCAGCATCTACCTCCCAGCAAAGGAATCCCTTCTTGACCTCCAACAAAGCATAAATCACCCAATGCACTGATCTCAATCTCAAAACCAACAACAATTCTCTGCAAAGTACAAAATTCCAGCCTCTGGATCTCTGGGATGAGGGATCCATATATAGATGTATGCAGAGAGGATGAGTCAGCTTATGATTTGACTTGTGGCCTCTCTCTGTCAGTTCTTGCTTCCACTTGGAGACTGAGAGCCTCTTACTCATCCTTGGTCAAACTCAGTGAGGCAAGTGTCGTTGGGGAAGATTCTGGAAGCTTCCATTGTCTGTCCACCTCGCGGAATGACACTGCCATTTGTCATTTCCCGCTCAGCGCACCCTGGTAGTGCACTTAGGTGCGTTGCAACGCACCTAGCTAGTGTATTGGGGTGCTATGCAATGCAGGTAGCTAGTGGAGCAGCTGAAATGATCTTGATTTGACTGATTCTGAGTAGTTTCTGGTGGAGAACTTCTGGGAGAAGCTGTAATTGGTTGACCTTGTTCCTTTAGGGGTAGGAACAACACTTTTAGGGACTTAGGATCCATTGGTTTATGGACATTTCATGCTTAGAGCTGTAAGGCACAAAAATGTCTATAACAGTTGCCCCCTAAAGTATGAGGCCGTTTATCGGGTGAAATGCTTTATTAGGAGGATCCGAAGTTCTTTCAATGCTGGGAGGAGACCTGTAATAAAATACAATACAATACATTATTTTCATACTGTTTTCATGATCTAGCTGAGGTGGGCATTCCCATGCTCAGCTTTATAAATTCATTTTTATGTACACAGGACAGACAATCGTCTGATGGTAGACTGATGATTCTGATGAAGTCATCATCCTTTTGGTAGGATGATTATCTGTGCTGCAATGCTGTACATGTCAACGTTTTTATTTTTCCTGAATATATATCGCAGCCCGAATGGATGAAACTAGATCCGGGGTCTTCAATCTCGTCCGATCTTCACTCGAAGTACAAGTCGATCCACGTGAGAAATATTTTGAAGTCGAACATGGAAAGACATCGCTTGATTACCAGTCGATGATGTAAACTGTTAACAACCGTGAGAGGAATCACCGATAAGGATGATGACCCTCAAGGTACTGCAGTACAATTCACGTGGTGTGAATAAAGGACTTGGCGTCGAACACCACGCAAAATCTTTCGGTCGAAGGTCATTGATGTATACCTGTCGCCGGAAGTGAGAAACTTGCCATTGAGGCATGCAAGCTTCAAAGTACTGAATGGGGTGTTCCTAGATCAACTTCTTGGATAATGAGCTGGTGTCGACAAGAAGCGACCCGTCAAAGGAGGGCCTTAATGAATCCCACATCAATGACACAGAATGGAGCAAATGATTTTGATGGAGGTGAAAACGATCTGATGATATATGGTTCAGGATGGCGGTCATAAAGGAATGAAGTATAATGTATGGTAGTGGATGGGACACAGGTGACTTCTATGGATGACTTCTCTTGAACATGTCGGCGACACTTATGTGATGGATTGGTAGCATTTACCCCAAATGTGGATGGTATGGTGGGACCATGGCATGGAAAATTTTAGGGGCTAATGTTCGCCCAGTGGGCTAATTTTCCATGATTTTTCCAAAAAAAAGATTCGCCAATTTCCAATTTTATAAAAGACGATTCGCCCAAATTTTAGAATATAAAATTATTTTACCTTAAAAATCGCCAACATTATAGAGAGACTATATATAAAATAATTATAAATTTGATTAATTTTACAAATATATCAATAAACATTTATAATTTGCATATTAGGGATTAGTGAGATTCGCCAATGTTTTAAACTTCAAGAAAATTTTCCATCCTTAAAATTTTCCTTGGACCATGGTGATGTGACTGGTGAATGAAACAACCCAACCCGACTCAGGCACGGAGTGGAAGTGTCATGTTCAAGAGCGACTTGCTACCAATAAAGATTCTTTGAGTTTCTTCCCAATTTTTCCCCAGTCATTGCTGACCAGTACCTCTTTATTTTTGTCAAGCTTGAGGAGGATAACATATGCTTGTTCTATAATTTGCTCTTCGGGCAAACCCATCGCTATGTTTTAACGAGCCTAGTGTTGTTGGGAAAAGTATCCAATACGGAATGACCCTATCCCACTCTAAGGGTGATAGTACCTCAGCAACAACTGAATACAAAGCTATTCAAGATTACTTCTTTATGAGATGAGAGAGGGAAGAGACAAGGGATCCACTAACCGTTATCTTCCGCTAATGGTTGATCCAATCTTCCCTCTTGCTGCTTGCTCCTAGCTCCTTGCTCTTTCACCGGCCCAGCTACACAAAGATCCTGTAAAAGCACAAAGAAAGGAAACTACAAGAAGCATACATCCATAACTGATTCAAGGATTAGAATAAATCAAATATACAAGCATCAATTCACCATAGAGACACATGCATATAGAAGAAACTCAAATACTTTATTAATGGAAGAAGTAAAGTTCTGAGAGTGTTACAACCATAATAGGCCCAATCCAGCAACTCCTCCCAGCAGAAAGAAATCTCCTCTTCACCTCCTTCAAAGCAATCACCCAATAGTTCTATACACAAACCAACAACACTTCCTTACTTGCACCAAATTCCAGCCTCCTTAGACCTCATGAGAGAGCTCTATATATAGGAGATTTGGAGAAAGGATGAGTCAGCTTGAGACTGACATGAAGCTGACTAGTGTCCTCTCCCACTTTAGTTAAACTTCAGTTCTTGAGTCCACTTGGAGATTCTTGCTTCCACTTGGAGATCAAGACCCTCTGACTCATCACAAGGCGAATTCCTTGACCCAAGTGTCAGTTTGGAAGCTTCCTGGGCAATTGACACCTTGCAGAATGACTGTGCCACTTGGCCAATCTCGCCCATCGCAGGTAGCCTTCATTAGATTTGACATTCAGCGCAGGTACAGAGTGGAGCAGTTGACATTCAGCGCAGATGCTCAAGGGAGCAGCTGACATGATCCAGAAACAGCTTGCTTTTGAGTGTTTTCAGGTGGAGAACTGATTTTCAGTGCTGTGGTTTGCTGACCTTGTTCCTCTAGGGGTAGGAACAACATGTTTAGGGACTTTGGATCCCTCAGATTATCGACATTTCATGCTTCATGCTGTAAGGCACAAAAATGTCTATAACAGTTGCCCCCTAAAGTATGAGGTCGTTTATCGGGTGAAATGCTTTATCAGGAGGATCCGAAGTTCATTCAATCGCTGAGAGGTGCCCTGTAATAAGATACAATACAATACATTATTTTTCATTCTGCTTTCATGATCTAGCTGAGGCGGGCATTCCCATGCTCAGCTTTATAAATTCATTTTGGTACATAGAACAGACGATCGTCTGATGGTAGACTGATAATTCTCTGCTGAAATTATCATCCTTTGAGTAGGATGATCATCTGTTGCAATGATGTACATAACAAATGTCTTTATATCCTGAATATATATATCGCAGCCCGGATGGATGAAACTAGATCCGGGGTCTTCAAACTCGTTCGATCTTCACTCTAAGTACAAGTCGATCCATGTGAGAATTGCGCTGAAGTCGAACATGGAAAGACATCGCTTGATTACCGGTCAATAATGTAAACCGTTAACAAGCGCAAGAGGAATCACCAATAATGACAATGACCCTCAAGGTACTGCAGTACAATTCACACAGTGTGAATAAAGGACTTGGCGTCGAACACCACGCAAAATCTTCTGGTCGAAGGTCATTGATGTATACCTGTCGCCGGAAGTGAGAAACTTGCCATTGAGGCATGCAAGTTTCAAAGTACTGGGGGGTTTGTTCCTAGATCAACTTCTTGGATAATGAGCTGAAGTCGACAAGAAGCGATCCGTCAAAGGATGGCCTTAATGAATCCCACATCAGTGACACGGAACGGAGCTAATGATTTTAGTGGAGGTGAAAACAATCTGTGAAATATGATTCAGGGTGGCGATCATGGGTGGATGAAGGATAATGTATGGCAGTGGATGGGACACGGTTGACTCTTTCTGAACACATCTCTTGAACATATAACGACACTGATGTGATGGATCGGTAGCATTACCCCAAATGTGGATGGTTTGGCGAGGACCATGGTGATGAGACCGGTGAATGAAACAACCCAACCCGATGTGATACGGAGGACAAAGTGTCATGTTCAAGAGCGACTTGCTACCATTAAAGCTTTGAGGTTCTCCCAATTTTTCCCCAGTCATTTCTGACCAGTACCTCTTTATTTTTGTCAAGCTTGAGGAGGATAACATATGCTTGTTCTATAACCTGCCCTTCGGGCAAGCCCATCGCTATGTTTTAACGAGCTTAGCGATAGGGAAACTCGTTCTCGTCTAAAGACAAGTTTGTCGCTATTTAATCATTTTAACGAGTCTAACGACAAGGAAAACTCGGTCCTTTTCAATTTTAGAGAGTCTGAAAAGGTACAGAAAGTCAACTCCAAAATTCCTTTTTCGTCATCTAATCCCTTAAGCCCGAAAAAGTATAAAACAATACAAAAGGGATGAGTTTTCGATTACTTTAACGAGCCGAATAAAACAAGCGCTCGACCTTTTTGTGTAATAATCCCTCAGGTCCAAAAAGATTAAAATCTAGAGGAGGGATAGCTCTTCCGGTCACTTTAATAAGCTAGAAGGCCAAAACTCGGCAAACTTTTCATATTTTACGAGTCAGGAGAAAAGAGCTCAAAGAAGACTCGTCTTTTGAGGAACGAGTGATAAACAGGGATAGCAGCGGATTCCAGGTACAGGTTGGAATTTTCCAATCACGGCAGTGTCACAAGGATGGCTAAGTGAAATCACTCTTCGCAGCTGTTCCTCAAAATGGGTAAACAATCATATGGAGGTGAACGATTGGCCAAATGAAAAGGAGGTGGCGGGTGCAAACACGACCAAGGCTTTTATGGCTAATAAATTTACGATCACAATGGTTATTTACCGGTATGGGTTCATTTTTTAATGAGCTTGAATGCGCCAAAACACTACTCAAAAGCTTATGTTTATTTTTTAACGAGCATGAACTATGACGCTAAAACTGCTCGGATCTCGCTTTTCTATTTTTTAACGAGCATAAATTCCGCGGTAAAACTGCTCGATTATATGGTCAAATTTTGATTTTTTACCATTACTAGCTTTTCTCTTTTTCAAATATAGTACTGCATTTTCAATTGCTGCAACAAACTTTGTTAGAAATGAATAATATTTGCATGAAAATGAGATTATAACCCTAATATTTCACTTTAAACTGTGTAAAAAGCCATTAAAAGGTGTTTTTACCTCTCATTTACCATTTCATTTGCATTTGGTTTGTTGGAGCTCTGGAGGTGCCTCTTCCCCCTTGATTTTCATCAGCTGATTTCGGGAGATTCTGCGGACGATTTTCGGTGCCGTTTGGACCAGGTAGGAGCTAAACCCTAGCTCTTTCTTTTCACGGTTTCCTTTTCCTGTTTTTTGCCTGTTTTCCGGTCTTTCTGAGCCCCTGGGGTTTTGCCAGGGCGCCCTAGGATCAGCGCAGGTTTCCCTTTCGAAACCTGCGCTGAAGGTCAAGCTGCCTTAAGGCAGCCTGACCCTCAGCGCAAGTGGGAGACTTCCTGCCTGCGCTGGGCTCCAAAAAAAGACTGAGTTTTAAGGTTATTTTTGACGATTTTTTCACCAGTTTTTCATCAAATCAGGAATTCACTCTTTCTCTTGTTTGCTTTGCAGGGAACCTTGAACAAAATGTCCCTTACATGGCGAGAACGAGAACATGAAGAGGAGGACATGATTGCCCTCCATGACCGGGTCACGGTGAACGCGCTGCGGAACTGTGGCCTGCTGAAGTTCTTCCGTATCTCTAGCATGAGAGCACAGATTTCTTTACTGCAGTATATGCTTGATGCTTGGGATCCTGTTAACCAAGTGTTCCGGATTAGGGGGAAGACCATCCCCTTGACCATAGAGGACATGTACTTCTTGACTGGACTGTCAAGACGAGGTGCCCCCATTTCCTTATCAGGTACGGCCCGGGGGACTGATTCCACCAGAGATTATGTCCGCCAGTATTGCAGGGAAGGTTCTCAGCCGAGCAGAGACGGCAAGATTGTTATCCGTGAGATTACTGATCGGGCTCTCAGGTCCATTCTATTCACTATTGGTAGGATGGCCGGCAGCGCAGCTTTACATGTTGCCAACAGGTCTTATATGCAGCACGCCTTGGAGTGTCTCCAACCGAAAGTATTCAACTGGTGTGATGCGGTACTTGTTCAGATGAAAAGTCAATTGACCAAGGTAAAGGACGGGAAGCTGAAGAAATTTGGATTTGGTTCTATTCTGACTGCCTTCGCCTTGGAGAAAATCCCACTGATGCAGCCTCAGTACATCATACTTGACTTGCCTTCCCCGACCGAGCCACGCATGCAGAGGTGGGTTGACCACATGTCTAGGCATGCAGGTCAACCTCAGATTACTTTTACTGAGGCCTTCTTTAGGTGGTTCGAACGTCAGGAGATGGCGTTTTCTGAGTATCCATATGTGGGTATGGATTTCCGAGGTGATCCAGATTTAGTGCTACCGGATGGCGAGCAGTGGGGTGCCATTGGTAAACTCTTTGACCATATTACTGTTTATTGTTCTTACTCATAATGTTGTTGTGCTTTATTCTATCAAGACTCTTAATTGTACTCTTGGGTGCATGCAGATATTGGTCCTGTTCGTCCAGCAGTTCGTCCGAGATCGCCAGCTGCTGCCCCAGCAGGGGAGCCTGCTAGGAGAGTTGTTATTCGTGATCTTGACGACACCGAGACCCTTACAGCTGTGCAGGAGCAGGTTGAGAGCCTTACTTGTGGCCTTCCAGATGTACAGATTGACGAGTTACCTTTACAGATGCAGCGACATACCATTGGTGTGCCTAGACGATGGACTCGTCTCTTGCGCATGATTGCACAGGCCGTGACATACTATCATGAGCACCACTAGGCTAGGGTGCCCCCTAGCATCTTTTTTGAGTTTTTAGGTCATATGACCAATTTTGTCTTGGTTACAGAACATTATGTATGAACTTATATAAACAGCTTATATATTTTGATTTTCGGGTTTTATTCTGTTTGAGTTATATGATCCATATGTACAATCATTAATGATGTGTCCTTTTTATAAATTTTGCAAATGTCTATCTAACACATAGTTCGCTAATGAGTCAGTTAATGTGTTTAAGTTTCTTGAAATATGTTGATATTGAATTGAATCAAATCGTCTTTCCAAGATCTTAACCCTTAGGAACATGCGATAAATAGCTGGATTGCGAACAGAATATATACCATTGAGTTGCAGTATTACGAGCTGTGAGTCTAGCCTGACAATTAGTCGGCGTATGCCACATGTGATGGCATCAGAGAGTAGTTCTATCAACGCGCTATACTCAGCGATGTTATTCGTTGATTGCCCAATACATACACCTCTGAAACTTACTAACTCGCCGCTTGGATCAAAAATGGCCCAGGCTGCGGAGGACAGGTTCCGCGAACTACGACTCGCTCCGTCGGCATATCCAACACATGTCTCTAGAAGGTTCGACATCTGCAACGGAAAAAGGTGGATCACTCGACCAGAACAAACACTTTAGCGAAAACAAAATACAACAAAAGCATGCAGGTTACTATTTAAGCATAGTAACGCTTGAGGTACAACCCGTTGCGGGGCTGCGCCAGTGGAATTCCGTCATAATCCATTAACTCGTAGGCTCCTTTTGCTAACACCCTTTTAACAATATAGGGGCCCATCCATAAGGACTTGAATTTACCTGCTCCCAATTTATCGGATTCTTGGTCATAAAGCAAGACCAAATCACCTTCTGAGAAGACACGGGGTTTGACATTTTTGTCAAACTGAGCCTTGACTCGTTTCTTATGAGCTTCGTTAGCCAAAGCGGCGTCACGACGGGTTTCATCCAACAGGATTAATTCCAAGAAACGAGCCTCTTCTTCTAAGGTTCCAGGGAGAAGATCAATTGCGAGTTTAAGCGACGAAATTTCGCACTGGATCGGTAAGACTGCTTCCAGGCCATACACCAATTGAAAAGGTGTGAACCCGGTTGCGTTCTTTACCGAGGTCCGATAAGCCCACAAAGCTGAGTATAGGATTAGGTGCCATCTTCTTTTATGAACCCCGATCATCCTTTGCAACATACGCTTCAGGACCTTGTTGATTGCCTCAACTTGTCCGTTGGCTTGCGGATAATGTGGGGTAGAGCTGTCGTGAGATAGCCCTAGCTTGGCAGCTAATTCGACCATCATGTGATTGCGAAAATGCGACCCATGATCTGTGACTATAGCCTGTGGTACGCCGAACCTAGCGACTACATGATTGAAAAAGAAAAGGGCAGCTGTTTCACCAGTGTTATCCAATGTAGGCATCGCCTCGGCCCATTTGGTAAAATAGTCAACAACGACTATAATATACCCATGCCCCCCGGTCGAGGTGGGGTTACATTGCATGAAATTGATGCCCCACTTGGCGAAGGGCCCAACAGTAACTATCGGCTGTAAAGGTGCGGGTGGTCGTCTGGTTTTGCTATCAAAGATTTGACAAGCATGGCAACTTCTGACTGCGGTTATGCAATCTTTGAACATGGTTGGCCAGAAGTATCCTGCTCGTAAGATTCTTTGTGCTGTTGCATATCCAGACTGATGCCCCCCACACGCGCCTGAATGACAATCATTCAGGGCTTTTTCGGCCTCCTCATGGGTAAGGCACCTCCTCAGAACTGTATCGACACCACGACGGTAAATTGTATCACCGACGATCATGTAGTCTTTTGCCTGGTATCGTATACGTTTTTGTTCGGAGTGAGAGGTGTTAGGCCTGAACTTTTGGGTTTGGAGATAAACTATGATATCCCCATACCACTCATCGCTTACAGATATCAGAAACAAACTTTCGTCCACGATTGACTCTTCTGATGTTTCATCGTTGGACGATGATGGGAGATCGCATAATAATTCTGCGAAAACTAGGGCCTTCTTTGATTTGGATTTTACAAATTCCATATCAAACTCTTGAAGGATCGCTATCCATTTTGAATATTTGCCCCCCAGCAACTGTCGCGACAGTATATAAGTCATGGGGTTGCAATCTGACAGGATGGTAGTTTTCCGAAAGAGGACATAATGTCGAAACCTTTGAATTGCTTGAACAGCTGCAAGCGCTAGTTTTTCAACATAAGAATATTTGCTTTCTGTATCGTTTAAGTTTTTACTTAAATAATAGATAGGATGTTCTATTCCATCGACTTCTTGAACTAAAACCATCACAATGGTCGTATCCGTTGCAGCTAGATACAGGTTAAAATCTCTTTGATAGTCCGGGGCGTACATTAATGATGCTTTTACTAGACAATCTTTCAAAGCATCAAAAGAAGCTTGCGCCACCTGGTCCCAGACAAAAGGTACATCCTTTTTCAATAGACGAGTATAACCCTTAGCAAGTTCTGCGTAATTTGGAATGAACCTCCTCAGAAAGTTTGCTTTCCCTTGGAGTTTCTGAATCTGAAGCAAATTTGAAGGTGGAGGCAAATTAATGATTGCCTGAACCTTGCAGGGGTCGAGACGAATCCCATCCTTAGAGACTACAAAGCCAAGTAAACGACCAGAACCGACGCAAAACACACACTTGTGCGGATTGAGTCTTATCTTGTAGTGTCGGCAACGTAGAAATATCGCTCTTAAATGCTGCGGATGATCAGTCCGCGTTTGCGAATGAGCCGGAAGATCGTCGAGATAAGGTTGAACAATGTTCTTGATGTCATGGAAGGCATAATTCATCACCCTCTGAAACGTCGACCCTGCGTTCTTTAAACCAAAGGGTAATTTTCGATAAGCGAATGTGCCCCACGGACAAATAAATGAAGTCTTTGACTGGTCCTGTGGGCGGATATTTATTTGATTATACCCAGAAAATCCATCCATAAATGAAAAGATTTCACATCCGGCGCATTCATCAATTATCTGGTCGATGAAGGGTGTAGGGTAGTTGTCCTTCGGACAAGCTTGGTTTACATCCCTATAATCAACACACACTCTAATCGTCGCTTGTTTCTTCATAACAGGGACAATATTCGATACCCAATCGGTTAGAGGAACCGGGTAGATGAATCCAGCATGGAGGAGTTTTTCAACTTCCGCCTTAATGGCAGCGGCTTTCTTCGGGTGCACTTGCCGAAGCCGTTGCCTTACTGGTTTGACATCAGGATACATTTTAATTTCATGTTCAACGATACTCGAGTCAATGCCTGGCATTTCATCATATGACCAAGCAAAGACATCTCTAAATTCACGAAAAAGAGCGTTATATATTTCCAGTTCTGAAGGGGAACAACCTTTGCCGACATAAATATTCTCTACAACATCTGTTTTAGTCGAGATATTTATGGCTATAGTCTCTTCAATATTGGATAGGTTTCGCTCGGAATCCACCGTGTTTACAGTATTTGTCAGGAATTCGAATACTGAAGGGTGATAAAGGTCACTTTGAGTATCTTCTTCATATTCCGGAAGAAGGGAACGATGGTGGTGATCATTCCATGGTGCCCCTTCAATCATCATTGATTGTAAGATTCCTTCGTCAGTCCCATGTACTTTCGACCAAGGATCTAATGGGGTTCCATATTCTCTAGATCTATCTACCCAAACGCTTTGACGAGCGTTGATTTGGGCTCGCCTCCCATGCTTGAAACATTGATTGCTACAATATTTCTAAAGGGCTTGGGGGCAAAACCATTGAATGATCCATGTTGACCTTCATGGAAGATATCATGTTGCAGGTTGCTACAAACGGTACATTTCCTATATAAATAGGAGGTGGTAGCGTGAAAGTTCCCATCAATGTGGGGTCTTTCAATAACCCTACTCCGATATCTTGAATTGAATGGTTGCTCTCATGGATAATGGGAATGCTTCCTGTAACTTGTGAACCATTAGGGAGGAAATTCTGTTGGTCGACAATCGTAATCCCTCCTTCAAACGGGAATGCAATCTTCCTAAAATAAGTCGACACGACAGCTACCATGGCATAAATCCATGGTCTACCCAGTAGGATGTTATAGTCAAGATTTCCATCAATGACTTCTACATCAATTTCTACTGTCTTTCCTCCTAGTTCGACTTTCAAGTTATTAAGGATACCGTAAGGGGTATAAGTCCTTCCGTCGAAGGCTTTTAATGTCGTCGAAGATCGCGACAAGGTTGGAGATCCTAAAGTTTTCCAGCAACTCATTGACATAATACATGTCGAGGCTCCCTCATCAATTATCGTTCTGTGAACAGTTTTGTTGAGTGCTTTCACTTGAATAAGGAAAGCTAGCTGAGCTGGTACCTGAGGATCATATCCCTTGTGATCAAAGGATACAAGATTGGAATCCTTAGGATCAACCCCACTAATTGCCGTTAACAATGCCTGCCTTTGGGTTGGACAATTTTGTAGTACTTCAAGAGTCGACATAGGGGATGGCGATTGGGCCAAATCTTCCACTATATTATAATGCTGCGCCGCTCTGGCGCGAGGATTAAATGTCGACTTGTGTACTACACCCTTCGGCGGTTTTATTGTTAATTCAGGGATGGTGGGTGTTACAGCTTCTGTCGAAGTTGTTGTCGAACTACTTGGTTGATCTTTACCTTTTTCGTTCGACACCTGAGGATTCCCATAATCTTTGTTCCTTGTCGAAATCAAAGCATCATTCTGCTGTTTCGAAACCGACAACATTAAGACTTGCGACGGGGAAGCATTTCCACTATCAACCAGATTTTGACCTGAGTTGGGAAATGGATCAATTAACACAGCTGAGGTTTGGGAACTTTTAAAGAACCTCTTTAACTCAGCTTTGAATGGGCAATTCTTTGTGGTATGATCCTTATCATCACATATTAGACATGGATAATTTTGTTTCCCTTTGCCAGGAGGGTTTGAAGAATCTTTTCCAGGGGATGACTCACCCTGTTTCTTCTTCTTCCCTTTGTTTTGTTTCTTCTTGCTTCCTGGTTGATTGGTTTCTTTGCCCTTATCTTCTGATACGGCATTTACTTCCGAAGCAAGAATTTCTTCTTTTGCATTTTGATCCGAATTCTTACGGGCTTTCTTTGATGAAGCCTTTATCGATTTCGCGTTTGCTGTGCCAATCACGCCGTCACCGGCATGAGCATCACTGTTTGATTTAGGAGGGGGAGGAATTGAAAACTCTGGTCTAGGGGCATCAGGTATTTTTTCATAGAGTGTGCCGGACTGAGTATAAACTAAGTCCAAATATTGTGCACGAGCAATCACTTGCTCCTCTGTTACGACTCCTCCCTTGGCCACATCTTCCGTAATAGCCGGAAGTAACGACTTTATAAACCATTCAGCTAATAGCTGATCGGGAACATATGTTTTCACCATCCTACGACGACGATGCCACTCATGTATATGATCAGATATATGGGTAGCAGTTGTCTGTTTGAAGTTGGTTAATATTTCTGTTCCCGTTTCATACCTTATCGGTAATTGAAAGTGGGTTAAGAAAGTCGTGGCTAGGGAACTAAAATTGTCGAAAGAGGCCCTTGGCAATTCAATATACCATTTGGCTGCTGGACCTGTCAATGTCCTCTAAAAAAGGCGAAGTCTTATCGAATCGTCGTTAAGGGTGTTCGACGAAGACCACAGATGAAAAGTCATCACGTGATTCGACGGGTCTTCACCTGGATTTCCATTGAATTTAGGAATGTCAGATGGAAGCTTATGAGGAATCGCTGGCCACCAAGGGGCATAAGCAATCGGATCGTTGGTTAAACGGTGTAAATCAGGTAACTCTAAAGTTGCCACGAATGGCAACTGTTGATTCAGGTTAGGCGAAGTGTAACCAGGGTACGATGGAATCGCTTGAGCAGTGGGTCTTTGCATACCAGCATAATGTAATTGATGTTGGTATGATTGATACGGTTGGTGGACTTGACCACTGTAAAGTGGTTGGTTTTGACCGTTTTGGATATACGGTTGTCCACTATTCGTAAAGATCTGCTGCTCAGAACCTTGGTACACTTGCTGGAACTGTGGTTGTTGGTATTGTACAAGCCATGGTTGTGACGCCATGTTCTGTTGTGCCATGCTAACCATTGGACCAAGGTGTGGGGTAATTGTACCCGTTTGTACTTGTGTCGTCCCACCAGTTGGCGATTGTGGTTGTGACCCATGGTCAAGCGACTGTTGCATTACAACCTGAGAAATCTGAGGTTGACATGTAACAGGTATTGCTTGAACTTGTGACACGGTTACAATAGCCGGGGTGGTTGGGATGTTCGTCACAGGCACGCACTGTTGCATAGAATATACAATCCTTGGTTGTTGAGGTAGCATAGGTACCCAACTACTTGATGCAATTCCAGTATAACCAGAATACTGTTGAGAACTGCCATATGGATATCCTCCCGGAGGAAGTAATGAAAGGGCATACTGCCCCCCATATGGTAGCAATCCGGAACTCAGAGGGATTGTTAGTCCTTGAGGACTAGATGGCCCAAATTGACCCCCATGAGGATCAATCTGTCGAGTTTCAACATAAGAATTACCGGGTATTACTCCGGATGAACAAACTGGAACAAACCATACTGTCGAAATAGTCCCTTGGTGGACCCCTTGTAGCTGTTGAGAGCTAGTTGGGACAGCTGGTATGCCGGCAAACATCGTTGGAGTGACGGCAGGGGCTTCTGCTGTCGCTGTGTCATTTGACACAGTCCTAGATGATGACGGTTGTTCAGACATTTTAAGTCTATCCAATAGATTGCCTAGCGATTCTACAGGGACTTCCACTTGTGGTGGATTAACCTCTGATGAAGGAAAGAGAGTGACCCCTACTCCAAAATGAGTTGGAGTACTTGCTTGCGGATCCTCTGCAATTTCCTCTATCACAATCAAACCTGGTGGAAGAGGAAGACTGTCAGGTCCGTAAAATATTTCTGGTGCCGAAGAAGTGGTTGTTTCGACAGCGACAGTTGCTTGGGGAACAAAACTTTCTGGACCGGTTACAGATGGAACTGGTTCAGTTACACAAGTATTTGCCCCTAGACTAGGATCAGTATTACTGTCCTTCTGTGGTTGTTGAACTTCTTCTATAGAGGCAGGGTTTCCAGAAATGTTAGGAGTAACCGGAACCTTAGTTGTAGTTGGAACACTTGTTCTAACTTTCAAAGGAGATTTTGAACCGGTTAAACGAGTTCGCTTTGCCCGTACTGTTTTCGATTCCGGGGACAAAGACGGTTGACTTGTAAGCCTCCGCGAACGACGGGTTTTCAATTGACTTTGTTCCACGATTGCGGATTACTCGATCAACTAAAATATTAAAAGGGGAAATTTGTGTTTCCGAATTGAATGAATTTTATTAGACGCTTTTAGACACAACTTGCTTTTTCACTTTTTAAGAGTCGAGAAAAAGCTAAATATGACTCTAGTCTCCTTCGATGTATTAACGAGCCCGAAGTGACAAATGCTCGGTTGGACTTTTTCAGTTATAGAGTTTGAAAAAGGCCAAAAGAAACTGCTCTGGAGATCTAGGCAGAGGGTGTGCCAAACCTTTCGCAAAACCACAGAATACGTTTTACGGTACGAGTGGTCGATCTTCGTGAATGCTGTGTTCACTGCATTGCGATCAGTAGGGCGGCCGACACGGTTTCCTATTGGATAAAGGCTTTATTCCTATAGGGGTCTCCCAATATATACGCGACGGTACGTGGGAGCACAAGTCCGTATTAGTGCCACCGACTCTCAGGAGGAATCACCCACCTTCGTCGAGATCGACAGTCACTACGTTTAACGACGCCGGAACACGTCTCTAGCTTAGACCTCTAGATGTTTGCGTTATGTTTGAAAGCGTTGTTAGGTTCATTAAATATATTTAAGTTGATCTTTTTTAAAGTTTGCCTTTCAAGGTTCACCACGAGATGTATTGATACAAATTCCTAAATGCAGTCTAAGATGAGAAGCAAGCTTTTTCAATCTTTTTGACTTATGAAAATCTTAACTACTGAGGGAAAAGAGAGACAAAATCTTTTCACACAGATCAAAGAGCACTCGCTAATGCACTTTTTCCCTAAATCAACATACAAACTTATATGCAAAATGCAAAGATGCAGGTATTTCTTTTCTCTTCCTTAATGTTGGTGCAATGAAAAAAGAAAGCTGTTGTATAATTTTGAATTCAATTTCAAGTGAAAGCAAACAAGCTTGTCCAAAATCAAAAGACACCTTAAGATTTACTTGTTTCAACACTAGAAATATATAAATTCAAACCAAATGACAAAAGCAAAAGCTCAATCAGCTATGAACAGCAAACAAACTAACTCTTAAGATCAAAACGACACTTTAACACAGGTCTAGATCTAAGAGGCCACAGCAAGACTAGTTCACTTTCGTTATGGGAAACTGTAAATGTACAAGAAATACACAAAGAACAAACACAGTTTCTTTATACAACTGAGGCGGAATAGTGACAAGGAAAGTTGGTTTCAGATAGGCCCACTGACTGGTAACAAACAACAAAAACAAGAGTGAAAACAGGGCAAGAAACAGCAGGAAACCCCAGCAGCACAAGGCAGGACTGGTCCAGCGCAGGTAGCCCCTTCGGGAACTGCGCTGAAATGCAAACAGCCTTTGTACAACCTGCACTGAAGAACGAAACTTTCGTTTCTGGTGGTTTCCGGGTCACAGATTGCTCAAAAATTCACAGTTTCTGCTCAAATCAGAAGCTATCAGTCAAGGACACACTAAGGGATGACAAGGAGGATGAAAAGCTATCACTAAGAGCTTATTAGAGTCTTTGTGGATCAGCTCTTCAAATCATAAAATTGCCCAGAAATTGAGCTAGAGTAGCTGCCCTCTACTTTGTATTTGAATGATTCAAACACAGTTCGATTCGGTACTCCCTTTGTTTATGAAATGAATAGCAAAAACACAAACAACCAACAAGATACGTTCCCCAGTGGAGTCGCCAATTTGTTGTTGGGAAAAGTATCCAATACAGAATGACCCTATCCCACTCTAAGGGTGATAGTACCTCAACAACAACTGAATACAAAGCTATTCAAGATTACTTCTTTATGAGATGAGAGAGGGAAGAGACAAGGGATCCACTAACCATTATCTTCTGCTAATGGTTGATCCAATCTTCCCTCTTGCTGCTTGCTCCTAGCTCCTTGCTCTTTCACCGGCCCAGCTACACAAAGATCCTGTAAAAGCACAAAGAAAGGAAACTACAAGAAGCATACATCCATAACTGATTCAAGGATTAGAATAAATCAAATATACAAGCATCAATTCACCATAGAGACACATGCATATAGAAGAACCTCAAATACTTTATTAATGGAAGAAGTAAAGTTCTGAGAGTGTTACAACCATAATAGGCCCAATCCAGCAACACCTCCCAGCAGAAAGAAATCTCCTCTTCACCTCCTTCAAAGCAATCACCCAATAGTTCTATACACAAACCAACAACACTTCCTTACTTGCACCAAATTCCAGCCTCCTTAGACCTCATGAGAGAGCTCTATATATAGGAGATTTGGAGAAAGGATGAGTCAGCTTGAGACTGACATGAAGCTGACTAGTGTCCTCTCCCACTTTAGTTAAACTTCAGTTCTTGAGTCCACTTGGAGATTCTTGCTTCCACTTGGATATCAAGACCCTCTGACTCATCACAAGGCGAATTCCTTGACCCAAGTGTCAGTTTGGAAGCTTCCTGGGCAATTGACACCTTGCAGAATGACTGTGCCACTTGGCCAATCTCGCCCAGCGCAGGTAGCCTTCATTAGATTTGACATTCAGCGCAGGTACAGAGTGGAGCAGTTGACATTCAGCGCAGATGCTCACTGGAGCAGCTGACATGATCCAGAAACAGCTTGCTTTTGAGTGTTTTCAGGTGGAGAACTGATTTTCAGTGCTGTGGTTTGCTGACCTTGTTCCTCTAGGGGTAGGAATAACATGTTTAGGGACTTTGGATCCCTCAGATTATCGACATTTCATGCTTCATGCTGTAAGGCACAAAAATGTCTATAACACCTAGCGATAGTGAAACTCGTTCTCGTCTAAAGACAAGTTTGTCGCTATTAATGTTTTTAACGAGTTTAACATCAAAGATAACTCGGTCCTTTTCATTTTTAGAGAGTCTGAAAAGGTTCGTAAAGTTAACTCCAGAGTTCCTTTTTCGTCATCTAATCCCTTAAGTCCGAAAAAGTATAAAACAATACAGAAGGGATGAATTTTCGATAGTTTTAATGAGCCGAACAACACAAGCGCTCAATCTTTTTGTGCAATAATCCCTGAGGTCCAAAAAGATTAAAATCTAGAGGAGGGATAGCACTTCCGGTCGCTTTAACAAGCTGGAAGGCCAAAACTCAGCAATCTTTTCATATTTTACGAGTCAGATGAAAAGAGCTTAAAGAAGACTCGTCTTTTGAGGAACGAGTGATAAAATGGGTGGCAGCTAATTCCAGGTAAGGGTTGGAATTTTCCAATCACGGCAGTGTCACAAGGATGGCTAGTGAAATCACTCTTCGCAGCTGTTCCTCAAAATGGGTAAACAATCAAATGGAGGTGAATGATCGGCCAATGAAAAAGTGGAGGTGACGGTGCAAACACGACCAAGGCTTTAATGGCTAATAATGCTACATTCACGGTGGTTATTTATCGGAGGATATTTCATTTTTTAACGAGCTTAAACACGAATTGAAACACTTGCTTGGTCTTATGTTTATTTTTTAATGAGCTTGAACTATGTGCTAAAACTGCTCGATAATCCAGTCATATGATAAGAATTTCTCATATAAAACGACAATATTTAGATTTTTGCCCCACATCCTTTCTTTATGTAAGTTAGGAAACGACTAATCCTACGAGTTTAAAGGGTTAGCCTATGGGTTTGAAGGGAGGACCTAAAAATTTAAAAAATAAATAGCCGCCCCTTGCTTGCACTCCAAAAGGTTTGCATGCCCCCAGGTATAAAATACGATTTCAAGGTTACCCCTCAATTTGCAGACAAAACATTTGTTCTATCAGGAAAGGCCTACCTCTTTTAGGTTACCAAAGATTGTCTCATTCGCGTTACAAACGAAACACTTCCTTGGCAATGTCTACCGAGATAAACAAAGGTGAGCGACAATGAGTGCCACACACATAACTTTGACAAGAGAATCTTATTCTAGAATAACCCCTCTTCCACTGACGGACGGGGTACAGACTAGTCATATTCTCCCACGGAAACCTACCCTATACCCGAAGTTTTCCTGCCGAAGCAGACCAGGACGCATGCCCCCTGGGTTCCAGTCATATCCCTCCGAATTACTCGCGCTCATCGGGAGGATGGACCGTGGGTTGAGACATTTCTTGCGTGAAGAGACCATTTAGGGATGGTATATGACTATTTGCGATGCGTGATCCAAGAAATGAAAGCTGGTCCACGAGCTTAACCACTCTTCCTTCGTGCGGAAAACACATTACTCTAAAGAGTGAGGAGACGATGGCTCCCATGCAATAAATATAGTCTCGTCCAAGGAGTAGGTTATAATCCAAGGGCCCTTGAACGACCATTACGTTCATTTGAACTGTCTTCCCTTTCAGTTTTATGGGCACATTGGGGAGGATCCCTAAAGGTCGACTGGTTCCTTTATCAAAACCTGTCAGATTTCTCATCTCAGGCAAAAGCGATGGCAAACCAAGCACTTTCCAAGCAGTAGAGGAAAGGATACTCACAGAAGCCCCCTCATCTATGATGGTACCAGCCATGATCATTCTATATATTTGGACGATAATTCTGAATGGTATGCTTGTTGGTAAACGGGGTCTGCCTAGTTGATTCCAGTCGAAGGAGACAACTAGGTTGCTTGGAGGTGGGACCGAGTAGACGGTCGGGTACGGCTCTGACGAACTTCCTTCCTGCGGTAAAGGAATGGGTAGGTTGCCCCCGTGTTCGTCGGAGTCTGTGTTGATGAAGAGAATTTGGACGGTGTCATCCTTGTTCTCTCCAGTGACTGTGTCATTCGAAGATAAAACCTCTGAAGGCAAGACCGGGTCGACTGCCGCCTCGACCTTTTGACTTTCGTCGGGTATGGATTCAGCTGGTTCATCTTCAATGACAGGCGCTTCAGCTGACCACTTGAGCGGGCCAGCTGGATTCTCAACTAACGAAGGACTCGGCAAGAGTTTTTTATATCCAGGAGGAAGTCGTAACGGTGAAACCGGACGATCATCCAAAACTCTTTTAGCTTCGTCTAAGAAGGGACAACGGTGGATGGCGTGATCGCCTTCGCACAGTTTACAGGGAGATCTAGCTCTCCCTTTTTGTCCCGGGACTTCACTTTCGCTAGTTGACGGTGTGCTTTCAACATGGCCATCAGAGGTTGACAACACCGGATTGTGCAAACGGGGAGACCAGTCTCTTAGTATCCGAGGGATGCAAGGACAATCTCTGTGAAAGTGGTCTCCCTTGCAAATGACACATGGTGATTTAGGCCTGGTCAGTGCAGTGTGTGGATTTTCGTTAGACGACACTCGTTTGCCCCCATTCGCTTTTGGCTCCTTCTTCTTCTTCTCTTTCTTCTTCTTTTCCTTCTTCTCCTTAGGAACTTGACTTTTGGCTTTGCCAGGCCCATCAAGCGAAGAGGAAGGAGGAGAGGAAGAATTAGAGGAAGTAGAAGGTTGGTGGGTAACTCTGGACTGGTCTAACTGCTGATTCGATTGTTCAGGAATAGTGGTGTTCTGAACGACAATGGTTGAGAAGAGCCAGACTGGCAAGCCAATTGTCCGTCCTGGAAGCGACAATGTGGCCATATGGGGTGCACCAACATCTCCCCAAGAGGAGAAGGGACTAGGATTTCCACCAAGGGGAATTCCTTGGTTGGTAGACTCCATTTTCTTAACCTAAGATCAACGTAGGAAAAGGGTATAAATATTCCATTAAAATAAATTTTACGACGCTTGGACACAACTTGTTTTTTCAATTTTAAAGAGTCGAGAAAAAACAAAAGATGACTCTAGTCTCCTTCGATTTTTAATGAGCCTGAAGTGACAAGTGCTCAGATGGACCTTTTCCGTTAAGGAGTCTGAAAAGGAACGAAAGGGACTGCTCTGGATATCTAGGTAGAGGGTGTGCCAAACCAATCACAAAACTGCAGAATACGTTTTACAGTACGGCAGTCAATCTTCCCGAATGCTGTGTTCGGTGCATTGCGATCAGTAGGGCGGCCAACACGGCTTCCTATGGATAAAAGGTTTTAAGCCTATAGGGGTCTCCCAATATATACTCGACGGTATGTGAGAGCACAATCCGTACTGGCACTTATCGTCTCACAGTGGAGGAATCACCCAACCATCAGTGAGGACAACAGTTACCAGGTTTTACGACGCCGGAACACGTCTCTAGTCTAGACCTCTATGTTGTGCGTTAAGTTCCAATGCGTTGTTAGATTCATTCAATTTATTTTAAGTTGATCTTTCTTAGAAGTTTGTCTTTTGGGATCACCACGAGATGTAGATGTAATTCCTAAATGCAATCTAAAGATGATAAGCAAGCTTTTATCTCTTTTCAACAATGAAAATCCTAGCTACAAGGGGAAAAGAAAGACACAATCTTTTCTCAAAGAGCAAAGAGCACACTGTAAATGCACTTTTCCTAAATCAAGCCATACAAACTATCAATATGCAAATGCACGTATGCATGTATTTGTTTTCACTTTCTTAATATTGATGCCTAAGAAGAAAGTTGATGTACAAATCTGAATTTGCTTTCAAGTGAAAAACATAAACAAGCTTCTTTTCAAAATCAAAAAGGTAGAGAAGATTACGACACTCTATGATTTTGAAATAAACACTTGTTTCGACACTAGAAAGTGACAAATTCAAACCAAAGGGAAAAAGTAAAAAGTATAATCAACTGTCAACAGTAAACAAACTTTCTCCTAAGATCAAAATCGACACTTACGACAGATCTAAATCTAAGGACGACAGTATGACTATTTTACTTTTCAGTGGAAAACTGTAAATGATGTAACAAACACACAAAGAACATCTACAGTCTTTTTGTACAAAGGAGGCGGAATTAAGGCAAAGAAAAGGAGTTTTTAGACAGGTACACACACTGATCACAGGCTGCAAAAATCAGAGATAAAACTGGACAAAATGAAGCAAAGAACCTCAGCTGCACAGGGAAAAGGCTGATCAGCGCACCTGTTGCACAGAGAAACTGAATTGCAGCGCAGGTATCCCTCTCGGGACCTGCGTTGAAATGCAGAACCTCTTCACAGAGCCTGCGCTGGGGCAGAAACGAGACTTCTATCCAGGTTCTGAGTCACGGTTTGCAGTTTAATCTATGGTTTTTGGCCGAGTAAAAGCAATCAGTAAGGTACAATCAGAGGGATGATTTAAAGGAGGACTAAGAGCTATCACAAAGGGTAATTAGATCATTTGTGGATCAGCTGTTCAGATCGTAAACAAATCCTAGTGAGTGGATTGAAGTATCAGCTACTTTGCATTTGATAATGGCAAATGCAGTTCGATTGCTACTTCTGTGTTTATGAAACAAACAACAAGAGAAACACAAACAAACTAACTAGACACGATCCCCAGCGGAGTCGCCATTTTGTTGTTGGGAAAAGTATCTACTCAGAACGCCCCTATCCCACTCTAAGGTGTGACAGTGCCTTAGCAACAAACAAGGAAAACTACTTTCGTATTCTTCTTTATGAAATGTAAACGAAGAGGAATAGGATGAACTAACCTGTGTCTTGCGCTAGTCCGTTGATCCAATCGCTCTCCTCTTTGACAGCTTCCAGCTACCTGCTCCCTTACTTGCCCAGCTTCACCAAGTTCCTGCAAGATCACAGAAGAGGAAAACTACACAAAGACATAGATTTACATTCATAACTAGCTTAGGATCAGATTTAAGCTAAACATGCAAATATAACAAAACATCATTGATACACAAACATGTAGGAGAAACTCAAATAGTTTTATTGATATAACAAGAAGATCCAAGAGGAGATACAACCAAGTGAGTCCCGATCCAGCATCTACCTCCCAGCAAAGGAATCCCTTCTTCACCTCCAACAAAGCATAAATCACCCAATGCACTGATCTCAATCTCAAAACCAACAACAATTCTCTGCAAAGTACAAAATTCCAGCCTCTGGATCTCTGGGATGAGGGATCCATATATAGATGTATGCAGAGAGGATGAGTCAGCTTATGATTTGACTTGTGGCCTCTCTCTGTCAGTTCTTACTTCCACTTAGATACTGAGAGCCTCTTACTCATCCTTGGTCGAGCTCAGTGAGGTAAGTGTCATTGGGGAAGATTCTGGAAGCTTCCATTGTCTGTCCACCTCGCGGAATGACACTGCCATTTGTCATTTCCCGCTCAGCGCACCCTGGTAGTGCATTTAGGTGCGTTGCAACGCACCTAGCTAGTGTACTGGGGTGCTATGCAGCGCAGGTAGCTAGTGGAGCAGCTGAAATGATCCTGATTTGACTGATTCTGAGTAGTTTCTGGTGGAGAACTTCTGGGAGAAGCTGTAATTGGTTGATCTTATTCCTTTAGGGGCAGGAACAACACTTTTAGGGACTTAGGATCCCTTGGTTTATGGACATTTCATGCTTAGAGCTGTAAGGCACAAAAATGTCTATAACAAGGTAGAAGCACCTTCGTCAATGACAGTTCTGTGTATACTTTTACCTTTCGAAGTAATTTGCACTTGAAATGCAAGCTAGTGAGAAAGGGGAGGTTTACACTTTTCCATGTCGAAAATAGCAAGCATGGAATCCTATGGGTCTATACCACCAATAGCTGAAAGAAAAGCTTTTCGTTGTGTTGGGCATGTTTATAATACTTCGAGCACCGACATAGTCGACGAAACTTGCACCAAGTCTTCTACAATGCTGTAGTTTTGGCCGGCACATGCATATGTATTGTGCATTGTGCGTCAAAATGCCCCTTTGGGGGGGCGAATTACAAGGTCCACAATCGGCCTTTCGATATGCAAATCATTGGGTGGCGGTGGGTTTGGACTTGAGGAAGGTTCCTCTGCATGAGCGACAGGAGCTCCATAAGATTTGGCTCATGTTTGTAGATCTACTGTTTCAAATGTGTAAATGGTAGAAGATCCTTCACCAGCTGAAGGATGCTGCGAACCATCATTGCCCCCTTGTAAGGGTTGCAGTTGGTTTGCAATAAGGTTTTGCTACTGCTGAGCCGAGAAATGATTTTTGAGGATAGCGGGGGTTCGACCAGTATCCTTTTTAGCAATGTACTCTGTGCATTCCTAAAGACGTGGAAAACGATAGGTCATGTGGTCTTCAACACAGATTTTGCAAGGAAATATGGTAGGTTTATCCTTGCCATCATCAATAGGCACAGTGGCCTTCTGTTTTGGGTTTGGCTACTTTGTTGATTGCTCCTTAGAAGGAGTAGTATTTTTCTTATTCTTCTTGTTCTTACCACTGGTCTTTTGCGGAGACTGCATAGAGTTGATTATAGTGGTAGGAAGAGCAGTCAATTTGGTAGAGGGGTCCACTGCCATCTGAGCAATGCAACCACTGCGTTGTTGCACAATAGCCCCAGAGGTTGCGCTGACAATCCCGTCGGCATGCACTCCAGGGTGCTGAGTACCGGAAGCATTGGAGTTACGAGGGGCATTGGGGATTATGTCATAAAGAGTGCCAGACTATGAATATATCAGATCTAAGTGCTGGGCATGATGTATGGATTGGTCTTCTGTGACCGCACCACCTAAAGCGACATCTCTAGCGATTTGCAAGAGTAAGGACTTGCAGAACCAGTCCGATAAGAGATAGTCTAGGAGGGGAGCTTTGAATAACCGCTGCCTATGTCTCCATTCATGTATATGATCGGAAATGTGGGTGGCAGTATCCTGACGTAATGAAGTGAGGAGCTCTATCTCAGTCTCATAGCATATGGGTAGCTGGAAGTGCTTTAGGAATTCCATCGCTAAAGTGTCGAACGAGTTTACTAACACGCGTGGTAACTCAGTGTACCATTTGGCTGCTTTGCTAATGAGGGTGCGAGGAAAAAGACGTAATCGGACACTATCATCCACAATAGAGTTTTAAACACACCAAAGATGGTAGGTGGTGATATGGGTGCCTAGATCCTCCCCTTGCTTTCCATCGAACTTAGGGATGTCCTTTGGTATCTTATGCAGGAACGACAACCATTGTAACTTATGATAGATGGGGTTTTTTGTTAGTTTGTATAAGTCAGGTATATCCAACATTGCCAAGAAAGGCAGAGAGTTTGGTGCCCCTGACTCGGACCAAGGTGATGACATATGACTCGAGGAGCCTTGTGCTCCTCCCATCGTTTGACTCCCAATATTATACATGGGCTACGTGCTGTAGCAGTTGCTTTGAGGTATGGTGTTGTAGAGTAGGTTTCCATGAGGATTTTGACACTGGGGTATAGAATTGCCCCTAGGATAAGCGGTGCCCCCTTGACTCATTTGAATTTGTGAGTAGGGTGCCCCCATGGATTTGTTGGGACCTCCTAGAGGATTCCCGCCCATCACAGAACTAACCATTTGTCCTTGATTGACATAAGGAATGTTCATGTCAATTAGCGACTGACCATGCATGCCTGAGAATGGAGGGGGAAATGTTACGTTCCTTATTAGCATGTGCATATTGGGAACCCCCCCAGATACGTGAATCTGGGTGTTTAAACTGTACACTGGCGGCCAACCATATTGTTGGTAGATGGGAACCGCGCCCATAGTGCCATATTAAGCATTATAGGGAGCACTGTATGTGGCACTTGTCGAAGGTATGCAATTTGACACTATAGGGGTGGAGCCTGGCATCGGCTAGGTTCCACTCATAGAGGGTGTCATGTGAGTGGTTGTATGTGGGACGAATGGGATAGTGGGGTTTTCCATGACTGGTGTTGTGGTGACTGTTGACTGGGGAAGTGGTGGGGGACCAAAAGTGTCCCTTAAGTCCCACGACCCGTTAGTCATCGATGGGATAGCTGGAAATGTTCCAACTATCAGAGCAAGAAGTATAGGTACTGCGGGATCCAATATTGGGTCCGACGGATTTGTAAGTGAAGGGTTTAAGGGAGGAAGGAATCCTTTGGTAAAGAAATTCTCCAGAATACTTGAATCATCGGTTGTCCGAACAGATCTTGAGTGAGATCTAGGAGACTGATTCCCCGAAGATGGGGAATCCGGTTCACTGGAGCTCGATGGATCTTCCACAATGAGTGGAGGAAGTCCTAGCAATCGTCTTTATTGACGACGAGGGCTGGATGTAACCACAGTGATCGTTAATTTTTATCAATAAGTTTTATCGTGATATTTGTTAAAGTCTCAAAATGATACCACTCGGGTGCCTAAACAAATATAAAAAAATACACTAAGTTGATCAATCAACAAACATAGGGAAATTACCCTATCTGATAAGCACCAATCACCAAAGATGAAACCCAGTATCTTAATGAATAATAGAGAAGGATGGCTAGATGTACAATTACGGTTACTATAGAGCTTCGCTTGAAGCTCAGATTGAGGGGCCAAGTACTCTTGTGAAGACGAGCACCCTCCCAAAAACTGAAGACAAGGTAGATCTGTCTGTGTTAGGTACTAGGACATCATGTCCCAGTCACCTTGTGTAAGTCCCTAAAAGTTCGGCCACTAAAGATACCTCATATCACAAACAACATCGAGGAGGACATAGTCGTAGATAGCAAACTGTGTGGGCAAGATACCTGAGTCCCTGACTCAGCTCCGAAATCCCCGAAGGGATCCCCAATACATAGAATACCCAAAGGAGTTGTAAGAGAAGGCATGCTACCTTCACTTACAGTCCGATGTTGTCTCATATTTCGCTCCACTTTTACTGGAGTGGTCCCAGTAGTATGAGTGCAGAAGGAATTTTTCTCTCTTTTAATGACACTAGTTTGGTTTTCGACCTTGGGCAGTTTACTCACATGCCTATCCCAAGATCCTAGCCTGCACTAATGTTTGTTTGCTCAATAAAGAGTTACTGATTGATTTTAGGTAATTTTATGTGTACTTGATTATTGTCTTCGGTAGGGGAGTTAATGTATGAAATGTGATGAGACTATTGACTCAATAAATAATGCACAAGACAATGATTTTTTAAAAAATTTCAATTCGATGAAAACAAGTTGTATTCTACAGGTGAGAGTTTTTCACATACTCATTTTCTTTCCATGCATCTTAGTCATTTAACACATACATAACCAAAAGACTTCTTTCCAATGTTTCTTAACAACTACTTGAAACCAAAATAGAGCAACTTTTAACCAGCTAAACAAAAGGATGAATTAAAAATATGGGTCTTTCTTTCATAAAAAATGCTTTTAAGAAGGAAAAACAAAACTTATTTCCCAAAAAAATGCTTTTTATGACACCAATTTTGCTAGCTAAATGCAATTTTAGATCTTATTTCAGTCCATGAGAAGGTTTCCTATCCCTTTTGGCTTACAGACACAACTGAAAATCAAGTTATTGGGAGACTAACACTCTATAACAGTGGCTACAGAGAGTTAATAGGTCCACTAACGCTCCCTGTAAGCAAACACAGTGCTTTATAAAGCTCTGTGTAGTCTACTAACCTGCGTTAGTGTGGGAAATCAATCAAAAAGAGGGCTTTCTAGATCAGATTCAGAGATGAATACATGTAGGCAAGATGCAGCAAGATATTTGGTGGGTCAGAAAGGGATTGCAGAAGTATAGGGAGCTATTAGAAGGAGGAGAAAACTGAGAACTGTCCGGGCAAACCGGGAACTAGATGTATAGTCCCTAGCAGAGTCGCCAATTCTACTATGGGGTAAAATGCACGGTGTATGGAGAATGAAGATACCCTCAAAGGTCTTCCCGGGACCTTCGACACACTGTAAGATTATCTGCATCTGTCATAAAGTTACATGCATGTTCATAAACAATAACCAACTATCAAAGTAGGAGAAGGAGATTACCTCAAGCCTCCGTGTAGATTTGCTGGAGAGCACAATGTAGCTACGTGGAAGTTCCCTGAGCCGGCTCCAGATCAAGTCCCACACAAAGAAGATACAAGTGTAATCATAGCATACAACTCTAATAACTAATACAAGAATACATAAAAGAACATATAGTTACATATAAATAAGCTACTCCTACAAACAAGTATCAGACAAACAACTTAATGAATGATAGTACCAACACCATAGAGTAGACAGTACAACTGCAGTTCTATATTAATATTCGAAGAGTGATTACAACCATCTGTTGCATTAGCCTTCCTTTGCACCTCCATCTTCTCTCTCTCTCTCCCTTCTTGCTCACTTCTTATGACTTGAGACAATGCTCAACAGTTAAGTATGCTATCCTTTCAAATGATCTAAACCCTTTCACAATAGCCCTAGCTTTGCTTATGTGGAAATTGAGTTAGGGTTGCCAAGTTCCTCCTTGAGTTCCATGAACTTGTCATGAACTTGCCGTGCTTTTCAGCTCTTTCCCATTTTCCTCCATCTTTCAGATTAGAAATCCTCCAAATAGGTTGATTTTGGATGTTTCCTTGCTTTTATTGAGTAATTTTAGGAACAAATATCTAGATATTTATGAGTCAATTCATTCCTTTGACCCTTAGAACTACACCAAGTTTCACTAATGCTGTCCCCTTACTAGCAACTTAAGTTAGTAGGGTTACTAACACACCATTAGGCTTGCATAAAAGCTTTATAAAGCAGGTTGTTAGTGCACAACCAACATTAGTGTGGAATCTAGGCCTGTGATTATGGTCTTTGCTTCAACGATCATGTCTTCCCCCTATGAGTTGATGAGGAGGTCAATTTTTTGTATAACACACCTGTAGAAATTATCACTGTAGATTAATAGATTATGCAATATACTAAAGCAAAATACAAGATCTACTTCTACAACAAACTTGCGGAAGCTTAATCGAATTGAGCAAGATCAAATAGAACACATATAACTGAGAATGAGAAAGCAATCACACATGAACATAGAAGAATACTCTAGGGAAAGCCACACCTAAAAACCTCGATCTCTGTATTATCATACAAGTGGAAATATGTCTAGATTACACAAAGATTCAGCTCACAAGCTATCCAGCTCTTAGTACAATCCCTCTGCTGCTCATAGACAGTCAAAGGCCTCTCACAAACCTTCTCCTCTGCCCTCCAAGCCTCCTATTTCCTTGCTCAGTTTTCCTTGGGGTCCAATGCTGCCACCTGTGTGAATTGGCCTCTTCACACACTCACTAACCTCTTATCTAATTCCGAAATCCTGAAGGAGATAAGATCCTTTTGCATGGATGTGTTTCCTATATAGGAAAAATCCTCCAACTGATAGTACACTATCCCTTCCTTTAATCTCAACTGGGCCTTTCTCTGAACTAACATGCACGAGTTATTTATGAGAGAATATTCAGTTATCTGGAGAACACTAGTTGCATCAATGCATGCATTAACTGACTGAACTCACAATTAGTTCCTCCAACTGTTTGGAACTAATTTAACTGGACATAACTTAGTTAGCTGAGATAAATAATTAAAACTCAAATACAACTCATCCTTATCTCCTTAATTAAGGAATAACTTCCTCAATCAAAGGGATAACTATTGCATGTCTTCACAAAGACTTCATGTTTGATTTTCTCCAACTAATTAACTCAAGATGAATTAATTAATTATTTTACAAACAGCTGCTAAGATCAAATTCGAATTTTACTTCTATATTTTAGTTTAGGGACTAACTAAAATTGGAATCCATCCTGAAAGGTTATTTATAGCAATGCTATTTTTAGCACTTACATTTTTCATTCCTTGTTGCTATGTCCAACACTGGTACCTGAACTATTATTTATAGCAATGCTATTTTTAGCATTTCTTGTTGCCATTTTCAACACTCCCTTTCAACAAGAAAGGCATTCAACTTGAACGCGATCCTGAACCTTTGGAATTTTCTGCATGCAACACTTCTTCCAAGTGTTGTTACTCCAGCAACTCTAGAAACAAAAAAAACTCCGAACTGACCTTCCTGTTGGGCTAGAAACATCCTTTGATGATGAATCTCCATCTGCCACTGACAAGTGCTCCCTCTCTGACCTCTGAGCAGATGCAAAACTCCATGCAACTCACACTATTTCACACCTCTCTGTGCCATCCTACACCAGTGCAACACTCATGTGCCTCTCGCATTGTTGCAGCCTACTAGCTTTGCACTGTCTTGAGATTCCTGCACTATAGATCTCTCTACCACTCCATCTGCATCTGCCTCTACCCACTCAGCCAGTCCTACTACTCCTCGTCGGGCTCCCATAGCAAGGTCTAATCAAAGAGGCAGGGTACCTCAAGGATCCTACCCCTATTTCAGCCTTCTTGGGACTATCACTCCACATTTCCCCACCTCTGACCTAGAGGTATGGATGCGTGTGCTCCCTCTACCCACTTGGCTCACAATTTCCCCCTACTGGAGGTCTCTGCATGAGTGTATGCCTCCACTCGGTCTCCTATCGGCTTCTCTAGTTGTGGCTACTCCACAACTTCCTGAAGCTGCTTCTCCAATTGTGGCTCCTCCATAATTGTCTGAGACTTCTTTTATGGCTGCATGTTGAGAGGTAATGTACTGTCCCTCTCAACTACCAAGTCTCCAACCTTTTCCTTGATCCTCAAGGCTTTGTTTGAATCTTGTACCTCAAGTGCATATAGGTTCTTGGCTAGCACACCAATCTGTTTCATCTTTCCTGCCGTCACGAATTTTTTTGGAAAAAGAGCTGATTTTAAATCAGCGATATCTCCCTCCTTTGAACTCTAATTCAGCCGATGGCTTTTTTGAATTTGGATATTTTTTTCAAGGAATCCAGATCTTCTTTGCAGACTCGCAACCCAATTTTTTTTTTTACTTTAATTTCTCTTCTTCATATACCATTCATAGCTCTGCTCACCTTTTCTCCGATACCATGTAGAAATTCTCACTGTAGATCAATAGATTATGCAATATAATAAAGCAAAATACAAGATCTACTTCTACAAAAAACTTGTGGAAGCTTAATCGAATTGAGCAAGATCAAATAGAACACATATAACTAAGAATGAGAAAGCAATCACACATGAACACAGAAGAATACTCTGGGGAAAGCCATAGCTAAAAACCTCGACCTCTGTATTATCATACAAGTGGAAATATGTCCAAATTACACAAAGCTTTAGCTCACAAGCAATCTAGCTCTCAGTACAATCTCTCTGCTACTCATAGACAGTCAAAGCCCTCTCACAAACCTTCTCCTCTACCCTCCAAGCCTCCTATTTCCTTGCAAAGTTTTCCTTGGGGTCCAGTGCTACCACCTGTGTGAATTGGCCCCTTCACACACTCACTAACCTCTGATCTAACTGTGCAATTTTCGAGGAGATAAGATCCTTCTGCATGGATGAGTTTCCTATATAGGAAAAATCCTCCAACTGATAGTACACTGTCCCTTCCTTTAATCTCAACTGGGTCTTTCTCTGAATTGACATGCATGAGTTATTTATGAGAGAATATTCAACTATTTGGAGAACACTAGTTGCATGCATTAATTGATTGAACTCACAATTAGTTCCTCCAATTGTTTGGAACTAATTTAACTGGACTTAACTCAGTTAACTGAGCTAACTAATTACAACTCAAATATAACTCATTCTTATCTCCTTAATTAATGGATAACTTCCTCAAGCAAAGGGATAGCTGTTGCATATCTTCACAAAGACTTCATGTTTGATTTTCTCCAACTAATTAACTCAAGATGAATTAATTAATTATTTTACAAATAACTACTAAGATCAAATTTGAATTTTAGTTCTCTATTTTAGTTCAAGGACTACTAAAATTGGAATCCATCCCGAAATGCTATTTATAGCAATGCTATTTTTTAGCACTTCCATTTTTCATTCCTTGTTGCTATGTCCGACACTGGTACCCAAACTGCTATTTATAGCATTTCTATTTTTAGCATTTCTTGTTGCCATTTTCAACACTCCCTCTCAACAAGAAAGGAATTCAACTCGAACCCGATCCTGAACCTTTGGAATGTTTTGCATGCAACACTTCTTCTAAGTGTTGTTACTTCAGCAACTCTAGAAATAAGAAAAACTCCCAACTGACCTTCCTGTTGGGCTAGAAACATCCTCTGATGCTGAAGCTCTATCTACCACTGACAAGTGCTCCCTCTCTAACCTCTAAGCTTCTGCAACACTCCATACATCTCGCATCATTACACACCTCTCTGTGCCATCCTGCACTGGTGCAACACTCCTGTGCCTCTCACATTGTTGTAGCCTACTAGCTCTGCACTGTCTTGGGATTCCTGCACTGTAGCTCCCTCTGCCATTCCATCTGCATCTGCCTCTACCCACTTAGCTAGTCTTGCTACTCCTCATCGGGGCTCCCATAACAAGGTTTAATCAAAGAGGATGGGTACCTCAGGTATCCACTCACAATTAATTCAACAAACTATTTGAATTAATGTACAATTTAGTATATCAGAGCAAAGGTGATCAAAGCGGAGAACAATATACTAGAGGAGATTTCGAAGTTTTGAGTTTTGGGCTGCAAGTTTTCAAAGCATATCTAAAAAATTTTGTGCAAAATTTTCAGAAACAAATAGCAGATCTAGATTATTTGTGGAAAAATACCCAAATTAAAAACAAAAAAATCGGCTGAATCGGAGTTCGGATGAGGGAGATATCACTGATTTAAAATTAGCTCTTTTTCCAGAAAATTTCTTGATGGTGGGAAAGATGAAATAGATTGGTGTGCTAGCCAAGAATATGTATGCACTTTAGGTACAAGATGCATGCAAAGCCTTGAGGAGCAAGGAAATGGTTAGAAACTTGGTGGTTGAGAGGGTGAGTAAATTACCTCTCAGCATGCAGCGTCAGAAGAAGTCTAAGACAATTATGGAGCAGTAACAACTGGAGAAGCTGAGAGGAGACTGAGTGGAGGCATCCAGTAGGGGGAAATTTCAAGCCAAGTGGGAAGAGGGATCACATGCATCCATATCTCCAGGTAGGAGGTGGGGTGATGTGGAGTGACAACCCTAAGAAGGCTAGAATAGGGATAGGATCATTGAGGTACCGAACCTCTTTCATTAGACCTTGCTACAGGAGCCTCGATGAGGAGTAGCATGATTGGCTGAGTGGGTAGAGATAGATTCAGATGGAGCAACAGAGAGAGCTACAATGTAGGATTTCCAAGACTGTGTCGAGCTAGCAAGCTGCAGCAATGCGAGAGGCACAGGAGTGTTGCACCAGTGCAGGTTGGCACAGATAGGTGTGCACCGGTGTGAGATGCATGGAGTGTTTCAAAAACTCAAAGGTCAGAGAGGGAGCACTTGTCAGTGGTAGATGGAGCTTCAGCATCAGAGGACGTTTCTAGCCCAACAGGGAGGTCAGTTGGGAGTTTTTTTTGTTTCTAGAGTTGCTGGAGTAACAACACTTGTTAGAAGTGTTGCATGCAGAACATTCCAAAGGTTTAGGATCGCGTTCGAGTTGAATGCCTTTCTTGTTAAGAGGGAGTGTTGAAAATGGCAACAAGAAATGCTAAAAATAGAATTGCTATAAATAACAGTTTGGGTACCAGTGTTGGACATAGCAATAAGGAATGAAAAATGGAAGTGCTAAAAATAGCAATGCCATAAATAACATTGCTATAAATAGCATTTTGGGATGGATTCCAATTTTAGTTAGTCCCTAAACTAAAATTGATAAGTAAAATTTGAATTTGATCTTAGCTGCTATTTGTAAAATAATTAATTAATTCATATTAAGTTGATTAGTTGTAGAAAATCACACATGAAGTCTATGTGGGGACATGCAACAGTTTCTCCATTGATTGAGGAATTTATCCATCAATTAAAGAGATAAGGATGAGTTGTAATTAGTTAGCTTAGTTAACTGAGTTAAGTCAAGTTAGATTAGTTCTAACAGTTTGTAGAATTAATTGTTAGTTTAGTTAGTTAATGCTTGCATGCATGTAACTGCTGCTCTCCAGATAACTGAATATTCTCTCATAAATAACTCATGCATGTCATTTCAGTCAGAGACCTAGTTGAGATCAGACGAGGGACAATGTACTATCAGTTGGATGAATTTTTCCTATAAAGGAAACTCATCCATGCAGAAGGATTCATCTCCTTCAGGTTTTTGCAGTTATTTCTGAGCCAAGTGAGTTGTGTGAGGTGGGAATTCACACAAGTGGAAGCACTGGGCCCTAGGAAAAATTGCGCAAGGAAATAGAAGGCTTGGAGGGTAGAGGAGAAGGTTATGAGAGCCTTTTACTATCTATGAGCAATATTGTTTTGATTGCAGCGAGAGTAGGATAGCTTGAGAGCTCATTCTTTTTGTAACTTGAACAAGATTTCCACTTGGATGATAATACATAGATTGGGGTTTTAGGCTAAGGCTTTCCCCAGGTTATTTCTTCTGTGTTATGTGTGATTGATTTCTCATTCTCAGTTATATGTGTTCTCATTGATCTTGCTCAATTCGATTAAGCTTCTACAAAGTTTGATGTAGAAGTAGATCTTGTATTTTGCTTTATTCTATTGCATAATCTATTGATCTACAATGGGAATTTCTACATGGTTATCAATTTTATTAATTTAAACAGATTATGAAATATACTAAAACACAATAAAAGATATGCTTCTACAACACTTTGTGTAAGCTTAATCGAATTGAGCAAAATCAAATAGAACACATATAATTGAGAATGAGAAAGCAATCAGACATGAACAAAGAAGAATACTCTAGGGAAAGCCATAGCTAAAAACCACGATCTTTGTATTATCATACAAGTGGAAATATGTCTAGATTACACAAAGCTTCAACTCACAAGCTATCCAGCTCTCAGTACAAACCCTCTGTTGCTCATAGACATTCAAAGGCCTCTCACAAACCTTCTCCTCTACCCTCCAAGCCTCCTATTTCCTTGTGCAATTTTCCTTGGGGTCTAGTGCTGCCACCTATGTGAATTGGCCTCTTCACACACTCACTAACCTCTGATCTAATTGCTCAATCCTAAAGGAGATAAGATCCTTCTGCATGGATGAGTTTCCTATATAGGAAAAATCCTCTAACTAATAGTACACTGTCCCTTCCTTTAATCTCAACTGGGTCTTTCTCTAAACTAACATGCATGAGTTATTTATGATAGAATATTCAGTTATCTGGAGAACACTAGTTGCATGCATGCATGCATTAACTAAATGAACTCACAATTAGTTCCTCCAATTGTTTGGAACTAATTTAACTAGACTTAACTCAATTAACTGAGCTAACTAATTACAGCTCAAATACAACTCATCCTTATCTCCTTAATTAAGGGATAACTTCCTCAATCAAAGGGATAACCATTGCATGCCTTCACAAAGACTTCATGTTTGATTTTCTCCAACTAATTAACTCAAGATGAATTAATTAATTATTTTAAAATAGCTACTAAGATCAAATTCGAATTTTACTTCTCTATTTTAGATCAAGGACTAACTAAAATTGGAATCCATCCCGAAATGCTATTTATAGTAATGCTATTTTCCGCACTTCCATTTTTCATTCCTTGTTGCTATGTCCAATGTTGGTACCCGAACTACTATCTATGGCAATGCTATTTTTAGCATTTGTTGTTGCCATTTTCAACAACACCATGGTTATCCAGGAAATGGCAAAGCAAGGATGAAAGCGCTGTCAATCTAGAAAATCTCAATGCAAATGGCAACACATAACCAAGAAACCACATGCATATACCATGTTGTTGGCTTGAAGGGGGCATGACCCAGGTTCAATGTTAGTTAGCCAAACAAATCCCTACACTACTGGCCCTTTCAACGTTAACCTGCGGAGCACGAATTGAAGTCTCACGCCAAGCAGTATGCGGGGATGCCGGAACCAAGTTTCTGCACCCTTGAGATGGTATGATGTTGGTTATTTCCAACTATTCTTCCCTTCACACAAGTTTCTCCATGCTTTTTTCTACCCTTCAATACCTTCACGAAGTGTTACACTCGACTTTTGCACAGCCCTAACCAGGGGTTGAAGTCCTTTCGCGCTGCTAGGGCAATGAACTACAATTTTTCCCAAACTAGGCTAAGTATATTACTTATCTTATTATCAGATCTTAGTTAGCTTCGCGTAAACATAATTTATTACTTGCGTTCACTTAACCAATACTATTATACACATTCGTGCATCATAGAAGCATTAGAAGTGAAATTCATACCCAATATAATAGATGCATAAACATGAAATAAGACGCAAAATTGATAGAATACTTCTCTTTATTAATACTTCCAAATAATTACAAACTCAACTCGCCCTACGCACCTAGCTGCGGATTACTAGGCCTCTACACACTTAGTTGTAGAGCCTCTACCTATGCTATGACCCAAAACTTAGACTTACACTTCAGAGCTATCTCACATACATCTTCCTTGCTTTTCCATATTTAATTAGATATTAGATTCCTTTGACTACTTAGAGCTTCACTCTATTTATACAATAGATCTTCTACAACCAACATTACATTATCAAAATGAGGGCAGAGAACCCTATGACTATTTAACAACTATGCACTCCGCGCCCACAAAATACAGAGTCTTTACATTGGAATTACAAAATTGGACCAAAATTTGGGCTCTAAGCCCCAAAACTGCCCTTGGGGGATCTTGCACCCAACAGGCCCCCAACACAAACATCGTGACTCGCCCTCGAGTCACTCTGTAGGTGCGGAGATCTTAACGAGAAGACCTCTCAGCAATGTTTGGATTGTTGCAACTTCAGTAGCACATTGAGCGACTGCCTGTTGAACTTCCTCCACGTGTTGTTCGGTGACCACTGCTGCTGAACTGCTACCCTGAATTCTCTACTGAATTGCTTGCAGTTGCACGAGATTTGTTTCAATGGAGGCTGTAATTGTATAAGCCTCATCTATCCATGGCTGTAGGTGCGCATTTAAGACTGCTTCCTTATGCCAAGCAGCATCCACCTGTTCCTTGAGCGCCTTTGCCTGTTGCATCCTTGCAAGCTTCCGTGTAAGGGAAACCCTCTGTGTGGTACCTTTTACATCGTCATACTTCTGTTGTAGCTCACGCACCTTTGTCTCTAGGTGCTCTACATTCGAGTCCTCCTGTAGGGTGGTTAGGACCTCGAATGACTGCTCAAATAACTGCATTTAGTTTGCCACTGTGCTGTCAACCACCGCTATTGTTGTTGTAACAATAGTGGTTCGCTATTCCCTGATTTCCATCAAAGTTGAAGGCTAAGACTTCAACTGTAGTTCTGCGATTTGTAGGTTTAGCTCCAGCTGAACCCTAGCCATCTCTTCTCTAGAGTTGCGCACCCCTGTGGCCAATTTGTAGACGCGCGCCTCCACCGGTTCTTCTGCCTGAATGTCCAACTCTGGGACCATTTGGCAGGCTTCCTCTATCACCTGCATAATTTGCTGATTTTTCTCAACTGCCTCATTGCGCTGTAGGCCCAACTGTTCAATGTTGATGCGCTGCTTACTCATCACCTGCAGTGTGCAACTCTCCCTGGCTCGAAGTTCTGTGGTGACTCCATCTTGCAAGAGATAGAGCATCTCCCGAGGGAGCACAACCATATTTAATCCGACCCCTTTCAAACTACTGACTGTGGCCCTGTCGGCCTCCTTCTTTGTAGTAAGTGCCCCATCTGGTAGCACTATCATGTTGGTCACCCTTGTGCAGAACATTTCCTCAGCATCCGAAGTGCCGATCGCTAGGCTAGTGGACATTGTGCCAGCCTGTGAAGTGCGAACCTGCAATTCCTACAACTCTGTTTGAAGAGCCCCCAATACCAACTTTTGTTGCTCCTCAAACTTTTGGAGGGCCTCTGCGGTGACATCCCTCACCATTTCGTTGATATCATCCAAATCCCCCCTAGTCAGGGTGATTGGGTTGAAAGACGTCTTTGATGCCTTTGTCTTATTTCGCAGCACTGTCTGCTCTTGTGGTTGCGGACGCTTGAGTTGGGTAGATGTTGTCTGTGGGTCTGCGCCACCTTGTTATGTGTTTGTCTCTGGTTCGGGCGAAGGTGACTTCTATCCTTAGTGCTCTTCTTTTGCTGCTCTGCCAACTTCGCAGTGTCACGCACTACTTGAGCCTTAGCCGCTGCTTCTTCTTTCTTGTGCTTTTCTGCTAGCTATGCCATCCAAAGTTTTGTCTCTTCCTCCTTGCATTGTGCGATAGAATTCTCTATTTCCATCGCGGATCCAGCTGGAGTGCGCCAATCCAGCGGCTAAGACTCAAGGACTGTAAATATCTCATCACCAGTCACCAAATACAGTAAATCATGCCACGTATTCGTAGGGTCCTTCCACACCTTGATGAAGACATGGTGGAAGTCGGCTTTGAACTCTTCAAACTGTTGTAGACTGTGGGCAACAACCGTGACTTGCGATTGAACCCCATCTGGATATTCATCTCCATTAGTATAAAAAATATCTTGCTCTCCTTTATCCTCTTGTTATCGGGAAAACTAGTGTCTATACAGAGCTGCTAGTCGAATTAAGGCTGGTAGCTACCTTAGAAACAAACACACTAAAAACTACTTTTGTTTTCCTTTATGAGAAATAGATAAGAGAAGAATAAGGAGACCAACCTCTATCTTGCACTTGGTTCCTTGCTCGATTCCTCTCTCTTCCGGTAGGTCTTTGCCACTCGCTTCCTTGTATACCCAGCTTCAAAGAGTACCTTTAGAATCAAAGCAGCATAACACTATCCAAGAACATAGATCTATTATCATAAAAAATATAGGATCAGATGTACATTGACCACACAAATGCATAAATCATCAATCATACAAGAATGTGGAGGAAAAATTGAATAGCTTTATTGATAATCAAGAAAGAGCAAAGAGGATTACGACCAATTTTTCTGACCCAGCATCATCCTCTCAGCAAGAAAGCCCTTCTTCACCTCATGAAAACCTTAGATCACCCAATACTATGATATTGCACCCAAAAACCAACAACACTTCCTTACAAGATGAAAAATTCCAGCCTCTGGATCTCTGGGATGAGGGATCCATATATAGATGTTTGCAAGGGAGGTGAGTCAGCTTTTGAGATTTGATTAGTGTCTTCTCTCTGATAGTTCTTGATTCCACTTGGAGAATGATGATCTCTTACTCATCCCTGGTCGAATTCAGAGAGGCAAGTGTCATAGGAGAGGTTTCTAGAAGATTCCATGCTCCTCCACCTTGCGGATTGACCCTGCCATTTGTCCCTTCTCGCCCATCGCACCCCATAGAAGGGTTTTTTGACATGCATCACACCTACTGTGTGTATTCAGTTGGGATGCAACACACTTTGGCTATGGAGCAGGTGAAATGGTCCAGTTTTGACCAGTTCTGAGTAGTTTTTCATGGAGAACTTCTAGGAGATGCTGTAATCAGTTGACCTTGTTCTGTTAGGGGTTGGAACAACACCTTTAGGGACTTAGGAGCCCTTGGTTTATGGACATTTATGCTTGGGGTTGCAGTGCCCAAAAATGTCTATAACAGTTGCCCCCTAAAGCATGAGGTCGTTAATCTTTTGATGTCGGGTGAAATGCTTTATCATGAGGATCCGAAGTTTTTTCGAGCTGGAAGGTGACCTGTAATAAGATACAATACAATACATTATCTTCATATTATTTTCATGATCTAGCTGAGGCGGGCATTCCCATGCTCAACTTTATAAATTCATTTTCATGTACATAGGATAGACAATCGTCTGAGTGTAGACTGATGATTCTGGTAGAGCCATCATCCCTTAGATTGGATGATTATCTGTGCAACAATGATGTAAATTTGATGTCTTTATTTTCCTGAATATATATCGCAGCCCGGATGGATGAAACTAGATCTGGGGTCTTCAATCTCGTTCGATCTTCACTCAAAGTACAAGTCGATCCATGTGAGAGATGTTCTGGAGTCGAACACGGAAAGACATCGCCTGATTACCAGCCAATGATGTAAGTTGTTAACAGGCATGAGAGGAATCACCGATAATGATAATGGCCCTCAAGGTACTGCAGTACAATTCACGTGGTGTGAATAAGGGACTTGGCATTGAACACCACGCAAAATCTTTCGGTCGAAGGCCATTGATGTAAACCTATCTCCGTAAGTGAGAAACTTGCCATTGAGGCATGCAAGCTTCAAAGTACTGAAAGGGTTGTTCCTAGATCGACTTCTTGGATAATGGGCTGATGTCGACATGAAGTGATCTGTCAAAGGAGGGCCTTAGTGAATCCCACATCAATGACACGGAACAGAGCAAATGATTTTAATGGAGGTGAAAACGATCTGGTGATATACGGTTCAGGGTGGCGGTCATGAAAGAATGGAGCGAAAATGTATTATAGTGGGTGAGACACAGGTGAATTCTTTGAGCGACTTCTCTTGAACATATCGGCGACACTGACATGATGGATTGGTAGCATTAACCCCAAATGTGGATGGTGTGATGGAACCATGGTGATGTGACCAGTGAATGGAACAACCCAACCCGACTCGGATGCAGAGTGAAAGTGTCATGTTCAAGAGCGACTTGCTACCAACAAAGTTTCTTCAAGTTTTCTTCCTAATTTTTCCCCAGTCATTGCTGACCAGTACCTCTTTATTTTTTTCAAGCTTGAGGAGGATAACATATGCTTGTTCTATAATTTTCCCTTCAGGCAAACCCATCGCTATGTTTTAACGAGCCTAGCGATAGTGAAACTCATTCTTGTCTGTTATGGACAAGTTTGTCGCTATTAGGTTTTAACGAGTTTAACGACAAAGATAACTCAGTCCTTTTCAATTTTAGAGAGTCTAAAAAGGGACGTAAAGGAAACTCCAAAAATCCTTTTTCGTTATCTAATCCCTTAAGTCCGAAAAAGTATAAAATAATACAAAAGGGATGAATTTTCAGTAATTTTAACGAGCCGAACAAAACAAGCGCTCGATCTTTTTGTGTAATAATCCCTCAGGTCCAAAAAGATTAAAATCTAAAGGAGGGATAGCACTTCTGGTCACTTTAACGAGCTGGAGAGGCCAATGGCTCGGCAATCTTTTCATATTTTACGAGTCAGTTGAAAAGAGCTTAAAGGAGACTCATTTTTTGAGGAACGAGTGATAGATTCGGGTAGCAGCTGATTCCAGGTAAGGTTTGGAATTTTCCAATCACGGCAGTGTCACAAGGATGGCTAACAAGATCACTCTTCGCAGCTGTTCCTCAAAAGGGGTAAACAATCAAGTGGAGGTGAATGATCGGCCAATACAAAGTGGAGGTGATGATGAGAACACGACCAAGGCTTCAAAGGCTGAAGTAATACATTCACAATGGTTATTTACCAGAAATTGGTTCATTTTTTAATGAGCTTAAACTCTGGAGGAACATTTGCTCATTGCTTACGTTTATTTTCTAACGAGCTTGAATTCCACGTTAAAACTGCTGGAGGCGGGTTTATTTTTTAACGAGCTTGAACCCTGCAGTAACGCTGCTCGTGATAAGTCTACATGCCCCCAGTATAATAACGCAAAATGAGGTGCATGCCCCCCAAGCTTCATTGCATTCAACTCAGTGGTTGGAATGAAGGTTTACCTTTGAGATTTGGAAAGGGATTTGTTTCATTTTTTAATGAGGTTGACACAGTAAAAGAACTATCCTCGTGATTCCTTGTTTCATTTTTTAATGAGGTTGACACAGTAAAAGAACTATCCTCGTGATTCCTTGGACAAGAACTGTCCTCAGAATCCACCGTATTTACAGTATTTGATAGAAAATCAAAAACTGAAAGATGATTAAGGTCATTGGAATAATCTTCGTTGTAATTCGGGAGATGGGAACGATGGTGGTAATCTTCCCATGGTGCCTCTCCTAACAACATTGACTGAATGATTCCTTTGTCTGTAGAATGTACATGCGACCAAGGATCTGAAGAGGTACCATATTCCTTAGACCTATCTATTCAAACACTCGATGAGCATTGATTTGGGTTTGCCTGCCAGGCGAAGAAAATTGATTGCTACAATATTTCTAAAATGGCGATGATCCATGCTGACAAAATATTTAGGAATCTTTCGAATCCATTAGATATAGAAGATTTCATATTGCAGGTTTCCACTGTTGCCATTTCCGCCAGATTACTCGGAGGCGGTAGGGCAAAAGTACCCATTAAGGCAGGGTCTTTTAGGAGACCTACTTCGATATTTTGAAGCGAATGATTGCTTCCATGGATCATTGGAATGCTTCCCGTAACTTGTGAACTGTTGGGGAGAAATGTTTGTTGGTCGACGATTGTAATTCCTCCTTGGAAGGGAAATGCAATCTTCCTGAAGTAGGTCGACACAACTGCGGCCATGGCATATATCCAGGGCCTTCAAAGTAGGATGTTGTAATCGAGGTTTCCGTCGATTACTTCAACATCAATTTCTGCTGTTTTTCCCCCCAGTTCAACTTGCAAGTTACTTAAAATCCCATATGGAGTGTATGATCGTCCATCAAATGCTTTTAACATTGTTGATGATCGCGACAAGGGTGGTGAGCCTAAATTTTTCCAGCAACTCGTCGACATAATACATGTAGATGCCCCCTCATCAATAATTGTTCGATGAACAGTTTTGTTGAGGGCTTTCACTTGAATAAGGAAAGCTAGTTGAGCTGGTAACTGAGGGTCATATCCTTTGTGATTAAAGGATACAAGATTGGAATCCGTTGGGTCAATCCCACCTATTACTGATAATAGATCCTGCTTTTGGGAGAGGCAATTTTTCGGTACCTCAAGTGTTGACATAGCGGACGGTGATTGGGCCAGGTCCTCTACTATATTATAATTCTGTGCTACTTTGGCATGAGGATTAAATGTCGATTTGTGTACTACTCCCTTTGGCGGCTTTATCATTGGTTTAGGAATGATGGGTGGCACAACTTCGGTCAAAGTTGTTGTCGAACTACTAGGTTGTTCATTAGCCTTGTTATTCGATAGCTGTGGATTCCTGTAATCTTTATTCCTTGTCAAAGCATCATTTTGCTGCTTTGAGATAGACAACATAAGCACTTGGGATTGGGAAGCATTTTGATTAGCAACCAGTTTGGTTCCCGGGTTTGGAAACGGATCAATCAATACTGCTGAGGTTTTTGAACTCTTAAAGAGTTTCTTAACTTCAGCTTTATGTGGACAATCTCTCGTCTGATGATCCTCATCGCATATCTGACACCCCGCAGGGGGTTTCCTTTGCCCAGAAGGGTTTGCAGAAGGTTTTTCAGGAGATGACCCATCCTGCTTCTTTTTTCTCCCTTTCTTTTTCTTCTTGCCCCCTGGTTGCTTTAGTTGTTTGCCCTTGTCGATCGACATGACATTTACCTCCAAGGCAAGAAGTTCTTCATTTGCATTTTGATAAGAAATCTTACGGGCTTTCTTAGATGTAGCCTTTGTCGATTTCGTGCTTGTCGTACCTATCACGCCATCACTGGCATGAGAGTCTTTGTTTTATTTAGGAGGGGGAGGAACGAAAAATTCCGGTCTAGGAGCGTCAGGTATTTTGTCGTAGAGCGTGCCAGACTGAGTATAGATCAAGTCTAGATATTGTGCACAAGAAATAACTTGCTCTTCAGTGACGACTCCTCCCTTTGCCACATCTTCTGTGATAGAAGGTAATAATGACTTAATAAACCATTTAGCTAGCAGCTGATCAGGAACATATGTTTTTACGATTCTGCGACGATGTCGCCACTCATGAATATGATTAGATATGTGAGCGGCCGTTGTCTGTTTGAAATTGGTAAGAAGCTCTGTTCCTATTTCGTACCTTATTGGTAACTGAAAATGGGTTAAAAAGGTTGTGGCTAGGGTGCTGAAGTTATCGAATGAAGCTCTAGGCAATTCAATATACCATTTTGCTGCCAGACCAGTTAACTTTCACTGAAAAAGGTGAAGCCTAATCGAATCATCGTTTAGAGTGTTAGATGAACACCACAGATGAAAGGTCATCACATGATTCGATGAGTCTTCACCCAGATTTCCGTTAAATTTAGGAATATCTGACGGAAGTTTATGCGGAATCGCCGGCCACTAAGGGGCATAAGCAATTGGATCATTCGTCAGCCGATTTAGATCTGGTAATTCTAGAGCTGCTACAAAGGGCAACTGTTGATTCAGGTTAGGTGAAGCATACCCAGGATAAGATGGAATCGCCTGAGCAGTGGGTCTTTGCATACCAGCATAATGTATTTGATGTTGATAACTTTGATAAGGTTGATGGGCATAACCATTATAATATGGTTGTTGATAACCGCTTTGGAAATGCGGTTGCCCATTACTTACAAAGACTTGTTGCTCAAGTCCTTGATATGATTGATGGAATGGCGGTTGTTGAGATTGAACCAGCCATGGTTGTTGGACCATTCGCTGTTGCCCAATACTGGATGATTGACCAAGATGAGGAGTCATAGTACTCGTTTGAGCCTGAGTCGCTCCAGATAAGGAGGCACTAACCTGAGGTTGTGATTGAGTCATTGAGACAAGAGGCTGTTGTATTGAAACCTGAGAAACTTGGGGTTGACATACAACAGGTAGCGCTTGTACTTGCGATGCAGTCACCATAGCAGGTATAGTGGGAATATTTGACACAGGGTGGACTGGTTGCATTGAATATACAACCCTTGGTTGCTGAGGCAGTATTGGTACCCAACCGCTGGATGTAATTCCAGTTTGACCTGAACTTTGTTGTAAACTCTCATATGGTTGTTCTCCGGGAGGGAACAATGAAAAGGCATACTGCCCTCCATATGGTGGCAATCCAGTACTTAAAGGGTAGATTGGCCTTTGAAGACACATTGGATCAATTTGTTGAGTTTTAACATAAGAAATACCAGATGATAATCCAGATGAAGAAATAGGAACCGACCATGTCGTCGAAACAGTCCCTGATTAGACTCTGGCTTGTTGTTGATAACTTGCCGGGACAGATGGTATATCGACGAACATCATTGGAGTAGCAGCAGGAGGCTCTGCTGCTGCTACGTCAGATGACACAGTCCTGGATGTCGACGGTTGTTCAGACATATCTAGTCTATCCAAAAGATTTCCTAGCGATTCTACAAGAACTTGTGATGAAGGGAGACTAACTTCTAAGACCAACGAGGGAACAGTGACGTTATTCCGATTAAAATAAATTTTAGACGCTTTGACACAACTTGTTTTTTCAATTTTTAAGAGTCGAGAAAAAAACAAAAGATGACTCTAGTTGCCTTCGATTTTTAATGAGCCTGAAGTGACAAGTGCTCAGATGGACCTTTTCCTTTAAGGAGTCTAAAAAGGAATGAAAGGGACTACTTTGGAAATCTAGATAAAGGGATTACCAAACCAATTGCAAAAGTGCATAATACTTTTTATGGTACGGCAGTCAATCTTCCCGAATGTTGTGTTCAGTGCATTGCGATCGATAGGGCGGCAGACACAGCTTCCTAGGGATAAAGGATAAATCCTATTGTGGTCTTCCAAAATATACTCGACGGTACGTGGGAGCACAAGTCCGTACTGGAGCTTATCATCTCAAAGTGGAGGAATCACCCAACCAACAGTGAAAACAATAGTTACTAGGCTTTACAACGCCAGAATACATCTCTAGCCTAGACTTCTAGATGTTGTGCGTTAGGTTCCAAAGCATTTTTAGATTCATTAAATTTATTTTATGGTTGATCTTGCTTAAGAAATTTTCCTTTCAAGTTCACCGCGTGATGTAGATGTACAATTCCTAAAATGCAATCTAAGATGATAAACAGTCGTTTAATCTTCTTTTTGCAATAAAAATCCTAGCTACTAAAGAAAGAGAGATGGCGTTCTTTCAATAAAGAGAAGAGAGCACACACTATATGCACTGTCCTAAATCAAACCAACAAACAGTATAAATGCAAATGCACATGCATGTATTTGTTTTCAGCCTTCTTAATGTGTGAATGATAAAAAGAAAGCTAAGCGCAAATCTGAATTATTTTCCAAAGCGAAAATTACTAACAAGTTTCTTTTCAAAACAAAATGAGGACAATGACGACACTTTGTTATTTGGAATTGAAAACTTGCTTTCGACACTTGAAAAACTACTAACTCAAATCAAATACAAGAGTAACAGTGTAATCGACTATCAAGAACAATTAGATTCTCTTCTATGACTAAAAACGACACTTGCGACACTTTCAAATCAAGAAACGACAGTACAATTACGCTACTTCTTTGTAAAGGAGAACTGAAAATGACTCAAAAATACATAAAAACATTTACAGTTCTTTGCACAATGGAGGCAGAATAACAGCAAGGAAAGGGGTTTCAACAGAGGTGTACTGACTATGGGCAGCAAAACTCCTGAATAGAGCTGAAAAGAGTGAACACAGAAACTAAAATTTAGGAACAAGGCCTTGTTTGATCAGCGCACCTGTAACACAGTGAAACTGAAATGCAACGCACCTACTACACTCAGGAAGTGCGATGAATTTGAAGTTCACAGAACAGACAGTGCGCTGGACCAGGGACGAGACTTTGATTGGATTCCAGGTCACAGTTTGGAGTTCAGTTCAGGTATTTAGGCCGAGCAAGTGGTAATCAGTAAATCAATCATAGGGGTAGATCTAAGGAGGTTACTAGAGCCACCATGAGGGCAATTAGAGAGCTTGTAAATCAATCGTTTAATTCATAAACAAAACCCGGAGATGGACTGAAGCATCGTTGATCTACTTTGCACTTGCATAGCAAATGCAGTTCGAAGGCTAGCTGGCTTGACTTCAGGCTCCGTCTGTAAGTTTATAAAGTAAACAAATGTAGATGAACAAACAATCTACTCACTCCCCAGTAGAGTCGCCATTTTGTTATCGGGAAAACTAGTGTCTATACAAAGCTGCTAGTCCCACTAAGGCTCCTAGCTACCTTAGAAACAAACACACTAAAAACTACTTTCGTTTTCCTTTATGAGAAATAGATAAGATAAGAATAAGGAGATCAACCTCTATCTTGCGCTTGGTTCCTTGCTCGATTCCTCTCTCTTCTGGTAGGTCTTTGCCACTCGGTTCCTTGTCTACCCAGCTTCAAAGAGTACCTGTAGAATCAAAGCAACATAACACTATCCAAGAACATAGATCTATTATCATAAAAAATATAGGATCAGATGTACATTGACCACACAAATGCATAAATCATCAATCATACAAGAATGTGGAGGAAAACTTGAATAGCGTTATTGATAATCAAGAAAGAGCAAAGAGGATTACAACCAATTGTTCTGACCCAGCATCATCCTCTCAGCAAGAAAGCCCTTCTTCACCTCATGAAAAGCTTAGATCACCCAATACTATGATATTGCACCCAGAAACCAACAACACTTCCTTACAAGATGCAAAATTCCAGCCTCTGGATCTCTGGGATGAGGGATCCATATATAGATGTCTGCAAGGGAGGTGAGTCAGCTTTTGAGATTTGATTAGTGTCTTCTCTATGATAGTTCTTGATTCCACTTGGAGATTGATGATCTCTTACTCATCCCTGGTCGAATTTAGAGAGGCAAGTGTCACAGGAGAGGTTTCTGGAAGATTCCATGCTCCTCCACCTTGCGGATTGACCATGCCATTTGTCCCTTCTCGCCCATCACACCCCATAGAAGGGTTTTTTGACATGCATCGCACCTATTGTGTGTATTCAGGTGGGATGCAACGCACTTTTCCTATGGAGCAGGTGAAATGGTCCAGTTTTTACCAGTTCTGAGTAGTTTTTCATGGAGAACTTTTGGGAGATGCTGTAATCAGTTGACCTTGTTCTTTTAGGGGTTGGAACAACACCTTTAGGGACTTAGGAGCCCTTGGTTTATGGAAATTTATGCTTGGGGTTGCAGTGCCCAAAAATGTCTATAACACCTCTACACATCTCTAGTCGCCCATAATGAAGCATACTTCACTACCTCTAGAAGGTCTGGCACGACCGAAGGGAACTAGTTATCTTCAGGAAGCTCCCATGCCACTAGTACGATCGACAACATGAGCCATGTGTAATGAAATGTTTTGCCTAGTTCCTGTGCCTCGGGATAGTTCACAAGGAACTCGCTGCATAGGTAGTTTTCCCAGTTGAACTTGACTCCTTCTGCACATTGCACTGCTATTGCAACTGTTGGCACATGCACCTCATCCCCATGACACTTCCGCATCACCTTCCTTGCCAATATTTGTGTCATGGCCTTGACTGCAGGGTTGTTGATGCTGGAGATGGCATACCCTCACTTCTTCTTCTCCAACTTAAACTTCATTTTCATTGCCTCTGCGAGGGTCAACTCACCACCTTTTCCCTATAAAATGTTTGCTAGATCCTCCTCAGAGCAAGGTAGCTGTGTAGTTTGGTGAATCATATGGGTTGTGATAGGGATGGGCTCCTCCAGCCACAAGCATCCATCATGCACCAAGCAGAGTAGCTTCCTGATGATGAAAACTGTCACTGGGCCGCAGTGGTAATGTGACACCTACAGTAGGTTGAACAACCTTTCTTTCTCGATACCTCTAAGCCAATTGCGCAGCTCCAATTCAATCATTCCAACCATCATCTCCATCTTTTGGCGCATTAGCTTCGTAGTCTCTAAATGCAAGAACTTCTAGTCTGCGAGGTCTCAATCTTCAAATTTCAACATGGGAACCCATCCCATGTGCACTGCCTCAAAAATAATATCATTTGGGAGCAGCGGAGTTTGCAGAGAGCTCTTGCTCTCATCTATATCCTTTGACACCTTGGCTTTACCCTTTCACGGAGGAACATATTTAGGTAACCAAGTAATAGGGTCCGCACCCTGGGTTTCAACTTCCTCGCCCTCTTCATACACCAGGATTTCTTCAGACTCCTCTTTGTCGACCTCTAGATTAATAGCCTTCCCCTTTTCCTGTAAGGTGAGCTTGATCCTCTGTGGATTTCTTGGGGAGACACACACCAAGATCATGGCCTACTTATCCTTCTTGGGTCTCGGTGTTCGTGGTGATTTAGGGACCTCAACGATTATTCCAGTGCTCTCTGGGGCTTCCACTTCCACAATTTCCTGTGTGACTTCCTTGGTTGTCATTACACCTGTGTCCCTGGCTTCTTCAGGTGCTGACATAGCATTACTCCATAGTTCTTTAAGTTTCTCTGGTAGTTTTTCAAACAACGAATTTGCTTTTAGAGTCTTGAATAAGTCTCAGTTCATGAATACTTGAGCGAGCAACAAGTTCTCAAATTGCCAAGTGTTATTTGCTAGACAACCACTTGTAATTTATAGCACCTTTTGAATTTTAATTCAACCGTTCCCCCCACATTTGGTCCATTAATGCGAGATTGGTAGTAGATTTTCAAGAATATAGCCCATAAAGTTCACCTTAAATGCCTGTCGCCCACTCCGTTTGGCCTCAAACCAAGCATCAAATCATGAATAGTGACTTTAACGGTCACTTTCTAGTAGACCTGCATGCCAACGTAGCTATATTCATGTTGTCGTTGTCCCTGTGATACTTCGCTACTGCAAACAGTTCCGATATCGCACACCTCCCAGGCAGTGTATTTTATAGTCTCGCGCCTCCTTTAAGCTGCCTGGAGCGCTAAGACTATGCTACTTACATATAGTCACATCGCCGGATTGCCGGTGTATGGCTTCAAGTGACTGCCATTCACCTTTCCTCGGAAGGGTTCTCCATTTAACTTGACCAGCTCTACCGTGCCTCCATCAGTGATCTCCTTAATAATATACGGCCCTCACCAGTGCATCCTAAACTTCCCTGGGAATTTATCAAACTTACTATCATAAAACAACACCAGATCATTGACCTTGAATGTGCATAGCTTGATGTGTTAGTCTTGCCATGACTTTTCACGCTGTTTTGGACCTGCTGGTGAAATCCAGCCAAAAATCATTCTTCTTCGAGCTCATCCAACTGTGCGAGCCTCTCCTCCAGGGCTCCGCTATCTGTCATACCTGTGAGCACTGCTATACACAGACTAGGAACGATGTATTCCATAGGCATTATGGCTTCCAATCCATAGACAAGCCTGAAAGGTGTCTATCCCATTATTTTCTTGTATGTCATTCGATAAGCGCATAACATTGTAGGTATGCGTAGGTCCCAATCACTTCACTGCACATTGCATACCTTGGTCAATGCATTTTCAAGCACTTTGTTGAACGCCTCCATTATCCCATTAGCCTGTGGGTGATAAGGTGTGCTCTTCTGGTGATACACCTGAAATTCCTCCGTTAGTGCATTGATCATCTCGTTCAAGAAGTGTGTACCACGATTGCTCATCAAGATCTCCGGACATCAAAATCACATCAGTACATGTTCAAATAGAAAATTTGTGATGGTAGCACCCATGCAATCCTTCACTGGCTGTGCTTCTGCCCAACGCGTCAAGTACTTCGTCGCAGTGATAATATACCTCGTGCATGTCTTTTCTTGAGGTTTAATGGGTCCTACAAAATCTATTGCCCATTTTTTGAAAGGTTGCAATGCCATTTGTGGATTCAAAGGCATTTCATCCCTCCACGATGACCTGCTTGTTCTTTAACATACATCACATGCCTTGCAATATGATTTTGAATCCTAATGAAGGGTTCTCTTCCTGCATACTGTCCTCCCGTGGCACCCCCATGAGCGTCCGGGAGGATTTTGCTTCATTCAAACTCAGGTACATACCTTCTTAGTATTTCATCATTCCCCATCTTGTATAGATGCCCAACAATGATAGAGAAATCTACCATGCATACCACTAATTCCTTCTTCTGCTGGACAAAGTATCCTTCCGACGCAGTTCCAGATGTTAGAAAGTGTATTATATCTTCGAAATGTCCATCCGCTATGTGTACAACAAAGTGTTGTGCATTAGGGAATCCTTCCTCCAAACTAGTAGGTTCCTTCCCTATCTCGATGCGCGACAGGTGATCTGGTCCCACGTTCAGTCATCTAGGCTTTACAACAACTTCAAAATCATACTCTTGGAACTATAAAATCCATAATTCGCCTTCCCAACACAAGCTTATTGACCAGGTACTTTAGCGCGGAGTGATCTGTATACATCTTAAATTGGCCTCCTAGCAAGTAGTGTCGGTACTTATCGAGTGCATACACCATAGCTAGCCCCTCGAGCTCAGTGGTGGAATAATTCTTCTCTTATTTGAATAACTTGTAGCTTGTGAACATGATAGAGTGATCCAAGCTTTCTCCACCATCCTATGTTAGTACTGCACCTAGCGCTATACACGACGCGTTGACATGTACATGAAACTCTTTCTTCCAGTTCGAGAAGACTAGAATTGGCACTGTAACCATATTTTATTTCAATATATCTAGGCTTTTCATACAGTCATCATTCCAGCAGAATATGACATCCTTCTTCAACAATTTTTCCATCGGCATGGTGATCTGGGCATAGCCTTTGATAAACTTTCTGTAATACCCCATATGTCCTAGAGTAGCGCGCAATTGTTTCACACTTCACGACGCTTCCAAGTTCAGAATCACTGCAATATTCATGGTGTCTAACATCAACCCTTGTCTACAAACCACATGCCTCAATAGGTTCCCAAAAGGAACGAGAAACAGACACTTCTTGAGGTTGAGCAGGATTTGGTATCTTTGACAGGTATCCAACATCAAGCGCAAGCTCGCTACATGGCGCTTAACCATCCCAAAGACAGTCTAGTCATCAAAATAGAACTCCAAGAACTTATGAATATACTCCTTGAATTCTGCAACAACCACGCACGAAAAGATAGCAAGCATATTCTTCAATCCAAATGGAATGATAGTATATTAAGAGCAACCCCACTCAGTCACGAAGGTTGTCTTGCTCCTATCCTCCAGTGCAATTTTTAGCTGGTGGTACCTCGAGAACCCATCAATGAAAGAATATGCTTCCTGACCACCTACATTGTGTTGAGTCGTTAATATGCCATTATTATTGTCACTTGTGAATGTTTATTCCACCCATTTCTACCATTCTTCATCATGCCATTTATTATAATTTATCATTTAAATCCATTTTATTAATTATTTATGCTCTCATGAATAAATATTATTTATTCTCCTTTATTTCTAATAAATTGATGATTATGCATTATTTTACCAATGATAGTTCTAATAAGTTGGTTATAACATTATTCACCATTTTTAGCCTCCAAGGTAACTTCCAGATTGAAGATTTGATTTTTAAATCTGCCAACTCAGAAATTCGCTGGTTTAAGGAGTGACAGTTTTGCGGTTGAGATTTTGAGCAAATGAAGACGAATTTGGAAAATCCGGAACATGGGTTTTGTCCAGAACGGGCCCAATTATCTTCATGAAGAATAGTTTGCCCAAATTCGGCTTGTACAGGGAGAAACGCAGGGTTCTTTGAGCACGATTTTCTCAGATTTGCAGTTGCGGCCGCCCTCCAAATCTCAGCTGTAAACCCAAATTCGTCTTGCTTTTGTTGAAGAGATGAGAGGGAATATATTTTCTTGTTGATCATCTGGTTAGAATCAACCCAAATTTGTAAAACAAATCATGTTGTAATTATCTATGCTCTCTGATCTTTCTCTATTTAAATGAGAACAAAGATCAGAGAGGGGGGGATTCGAAGGATGGAAGAATGATAGAGAAATGATGGACAATGATGGTGGATTATTCATGATAGGATAAGGATTGTTGCATGCTGTAGCTTTTGCTGTTGTAATGATTCCACAATTGGCTGATTAATAAATGAATTGGGAGTTGCAGTTCAATTTTCTCATTCTGAAGTGACCCCGCAGCATCCGCTGGCGGCTAAGGGCCCAGCTTCTGGCGGAGTATGCTGCTGCTGCTGTATAATATATTCTTTTGTTTTATGTGTGGTTTGATATCTTTATTGTTCAGTAATCTGATGCACGAATGCTATGTGATCATTAATTCATTAATGTTTCTTTCCGAATTCCTTGTGGCGATTCTGCATTATATTATTAAGTCTTTTCCAGAATTGATTACATGGTATCAATCTGAATCGGGTATTTCTATTACAGAGCTTTTGTATTAAACATTACCATCATGAGATTTATTTGAAGTTATGATTATTGGAATCCGGAAGTAATGTTGTATTTGGAAACATAGTTATCATCTCAGATTACTATCTTAGTGTGTTGAATGTATATATGATTGCTGTTCTATTAGTGTGTTTTGTATATATGATAACTGTTGTTCCATAATTCATTTGTAAATATCTTCTCGTAAAGTAAAGATCATTGGAATTGCTTTTGCCGATTGTTATTTGATTGCGGAATGAGAGTTTAGTTTTAACTCGCGAGATTTAGTTCTTTTAATTGCTGTTTCATTTACTGTTGTCCATTTCGTTTCATGCTGCTTTTTGCCATTCCTTTTACTTGCATTTATTGCTTTGGTGTGAGAGAAGGTCCAAGGCTATCGTGAGCCTCAGCGGATGCTACCATGCTCCCAGATCCATGGTCCATACTCTATTCCATCAATTTCTAGAGGAAAGAGTTATTGCTACTATATCCTCGATTGATGATTGTTTGAATGAATGATTTTAGTTTAGAACATCTTAGTTTCTTGTTGTTCCAATTAGATTTTGTTTCAAGCATTCATTTACTTGTGGGTTTTAAGCACTATACTGCAAAACATTACTCTTAAGTAAATAGCCACCTCAGACAGAGTACACTCTTGAAATAAAAAGTCGTCCCTGGGTTGATAATTAATGTGAGGTAATTAGGAGTTCACAAGACACCTTTTTATTGCTCCACATTTTGGCGCCGTTGCCGGGGAGAGTGTAGCCATTTCTAAAGAGTAGTGTGAATTTGATGACTGCCTGCTAGGGAAGAGTTGGATCTTAAAAACGGAAGGTAAGAACCTGCGTACGGAGCATGTAAAAGCCCTGCTCCCCCGTCCGCTTTCCAGCAGGACTGTTAAAGAACCTAGAGTAGAAATAGATGTTTGAATTTTTGTGTGAATTATTAGAAAAAATAGAAATTAAAAAAAAATAAAAATGAATCACATGATTTCACTTAAGTGGTGATGTAAGCACCACCCATTTCACTAACTAATTGACAGGAACATTTGAAGAAGGAGCCTTGAAGAAACACATGAAGAACATCTTATATTATGGTAAGAAATGGCTCACGTTTCTACTTTTGAATTTCCTATCAAAGATCAAGGAGGAGTGACACAAATGCACATAATTCCCCCATCTTTACCAAATTTTCATGGTTTAGCAAATGAAGATCCAGATACATTTTTATTTGAGTTTAAAATACTTTGTAGAGGATATGATTATTGTACTAATGATCAAAGATTGAAAGTGTTTCCTCTTACTCTAAAAGGAGCAGCTCTCCGATGGTTCATGAGCCTAGGTGAGAATTGCATCCAATCATGGGAGGACATGAAGAACATATTCTTGAAGAAATACCAAGACTATTGCAAAGCCAATGAAGATATTTTCGATATGATACAAGGGGAAGATGAAAGCTTGGAGGATTATGTAGATCGATTTCAATACAACCTTCAAAAATCAAAATATAAGCATTTGGAAAAAGAGATCTTAAAAACACTCATTCTTAAAGGAATCAAAGATGAATTTTTAGAACTTTTAAATCTGATAGGAAAAGGTGATGTTTTTCAGTTATCATATGATGATGTTTGTGAGTTGTGCATAAGGTATTCAAGAGGAATCTCCAAGGCTGGTAAGAATCCTAGAGATGTTTTTTCTTTGTTTTCCAAATCTGCTACAAGAACAGGAGACATAAGAGCTGAAATCAATGTGTTATTTGAACATTTTAAAGTTGATTTTATTAGCTCTCTAAATGAAAAATTGGATGTTTTGCAGGTTCATAAAAATGAAGAATTTGATGAAGTGTTTTGTTCTCATGACCGAAAGGAGCATCTCATAGATACTCACTCTTCCTTATCTACGATGGAAGTAGCATATCAAAGAGATGAGGAAGCTGCAACAAGGTCAAAACCACGGAAATCATGGCCTACAGGTATGGTTCAAAACACTCCCTCTCCACTTTCTTACTTGCATAATCCATTATGGAATACTAATGTGTTAGGGCAGCCATGTCAATTTCAATTTAACCACCTATCTTGTTTACAAGTTGGGCATGGTTCATCTTATGATGGCATGACTACTCTCCCTCATCTTGTAGCACAAGCACATTCTCCATATTCTCCACCAGCTCTTCCACAACACCTTTCTTGCCCATCAAAACCATTCACACAACCCAATCAGCCACATCATCAAAATGCTCCATTCCATACACATTTTCCTGCTCAACTAATTCCACACCCTCACCATAATAAACCAGTACAACATGCTTACAATGTTGAGCTGGCAAATTTACCCACCCTTCCCACCCATTCTATCTCACATGCGCCATTAAAGAAAACCTACAATGAGATTCAGAATGTTTCAAATGCAAAAATTGTAGAAGCTATGGAAGAAAATGAGGTTTCTTTTACTATGCATCAACAAGCTATTTTAAAAGCCCAAGAACTTCATGATATGATGACTATGCAAGATCAAAAAAGTAAAGGATACATTGAAGTTTGCAACATCACTCCATGCTTCAACAATTTTTGATATCATTTTTTTCAAGGGAAGATGGCTTCTCATACCCTAATTTTCATTAACATCCATTTTTCAAATTTGGGTATGCGTATACATGAAGCCTTATGTCGAAAATGGCTTCACTGGAAGTACTCATACACGTAGTCATATTCATCCTTCAATCAAAGTAGGTTAGTGAATAAAATAAAACAAAATAAGGACATAAATAAGTGCATTTTGTTTTTTTGTAAAACTAGGGTTTTTGTTGCAACAAGCTATGCAAATCAACATCGGTGATATTTTTTTTTATATAATTTGTGTTTGTAGATGAATCATAATGGAAATAATAAGTTCTACAAACACTCATTTTCATTTTTATCACCAATTTAAAAAAAATGCTTGAATTTCATTTTTTTTGGCTTGCGGGCTTGATGAACTTTCTGGAAAAACAGTCGGGACAGTCATGTTTTGAGGGACCAAAAGTGAATATTTTTAAAACATGTTTCTACCCTAGGTAGCCCTTGATTTCTACTTTCTAACCCAATTTGAATCACTCAATTTGGATTTGAAATAAAAAAGTTAGAACCAAAACATTGATAGGGTGTCTAGCGGGCAGCTCAGGAACAGAGTTGGGACAGTCAGTTTTTGGAGGCCTAAATGACCATATTTTTAAAACCTGTTTCTATGGTAGATTCCCCTATGAATCTAGTTTACAATGCAATTTGAATCACTCATTTTCGATATCGTATGGGGAAGTTATGATCAAAATACTGACTGTCTATCGTAAATCAGCACTCTTAAAACTCTGTCTTTCCGGCTGTTCCTTACAATATTTGACCTATCAATTCTTCTTGTCTTCAAAACTTGTTTCTATTGGAGATAAATAAATGAATCTACTTTCATTTCCAATTTGAATCATTCGAATCCGACATCAAACGAAAAAGTTATGCTTGAAATATCAACTGTTGGTCTAAGCCGGGTAATCGACAATGACTCTATTATGCAGGTCGTTCTAACTAAAATTGACATATCATATCATTGAATTTCTAAAACCTGTTTCTACTGGAGATAAACCTTTGAATTAGCTCTCATTTGGCTTTGGAATCACTCAATTTCGACGAAAAACAAAGAAGTTGTGATTAAAACACTGCAGGTTAGTATGATTGGCCACTGCTCTCCCGCAGGTGACAAATAAATTTTACTTTGTTATTTTCTCCTTGGATTTGTTCTATAGAAGTAACTACTTGTTAGTTTTTTTGCATAATTCTTGGATTAGGGGAGCCGTGCACCTCTCTTTCTCCATGATTTAATGTTTTATTGCAGGTAGACACTCGTTTTTTGCAGGTCCTAGGAGAAAAAGAACGTCAATTTATGGACAAGTGATTCTTGAAACAAATTTTAATAAAACAAAGGAATTTCATCCAACTTATTACCCAACGGATTCATAATAGAAGAAATGAAGAATTGATTTCCATTTGAAGATTCATGTCATCTCTTTGCTGCCAAAACATTTTTCAAAAAGATCATTTTTTTTACATAATATCATAGCTGTTGTAACTTAATTTACATATTGTTTTTAAATAAAATGTTGTTTTTTTCTAATTTCTTTTATATTTTGTGTTTCAGGTGTTGCTTCATTCAAAGTGCAACTCATCCTCAGTATCAATGCAGTGAACAGCTAATTCATTCTTTGCTTGTGTGTTTTTGCTGTTCCTTTTCGAAATGGAACAGCATTCGTGTGTTTTTGCTGTTCCTTTTCGAAATGGAACAGCATTTGTGTGATTTTTCTGTTCCTTTTCGAAAAGGAACAACAATTGTGTGACTTTGCTGTTCCTTTTCAAAAAGGAACAGCACTTGCGTGTTTTTGCTGTTCCTTTGCGAAAAAGGAACAGCACTTGTGTGTTTTTGCTGTTCCTTTTCGAAATAGAACAGCATTCGTGTGTTTTTGCTGTTCCTTTTCGAAATGGAACATCATTTGTGTGATTTTGCTGTTCCTTTTCGAAATGGAACAGCACTTGTGTGACTTTGTTGTTCCTTTTCAAAAAGGAACAACACTTGCGTGTTTTTGCTGTTCCTTTGCGAAAAAGGAACAGCACTTGTGTGTTTTTGCTGTTCCTTTTCGAAATGGAACAACATTCGTGTGTTTTTGCTGTTCCTTTTCGAAATGGAACAGCATTCGTGTGTTTTTGCTGTTCCTTTTCGAAATGGAACAACATTCGTGTGTTTTTGCTGTTCCTTTTCGAAATGGAACAGCATTTGTGTGATTTTGCTGTTCCTTTTCGAAATGGAACAGCACTTGTGTGACTTTGCTGTTCCTTTTCAAAAAGGAACAGCACTTGCGTGTTTTTGCTGTTCCTTTTCGAAATGGAACAACATTCGTGTGTTTTTGCTGTTCCTTTTCGAAATGGAACAACATTTGTGTGATTTTGCTGTTCCTTTTCGAAATGGAACAACACTTGTGTGACTTTGCTGTTCCTTTTCAAAAAGGAACAACACTTGTGTGTTTTTGTCGTTCCTTTTCGAAATGGAACAGCATTTGTGTGATTTTGCTGTTCCTTTTCGAAATGGAACAGCACTTGCGTGTTTTTGCTGTTCCTTTTCGAAATGGAACAGCATTTGTGTGTTTTTGCTGTTCCTTTTCGAAATGGAACAGCATTTGTGTGATTTTGCTGTTCCTTTTCAAAAGGAACAACACTTGCGTGTTTTTGCTGTTCCTTTGCGAAAAAGGAACAGCACTTGTGTGTTTTTTGCTGTTCCTTTTCGAAATGGAACAGCATTCGTGTGTTTTTGCTGTTCCTTTTCGAAATGGAACAGCATTTGTGTGATTTTGCTGTTCCTTTTCGAAATGGAACAGCACTTGTGTGACTTTACTGTTCCTTTGCGAAAAGGAACAGCACTTGTGTGTTTTTGCTGTTCATTCAAAAGAGCAACACTTTGGGAATATTTTTGAGGGCAACCCTTTCCTTTCTCTTGGGGGATTATTCATAGTCAGCTCAACCACATTCTCCTGATTCTCTTTCATGGCATGAAGTACACTATTTTTATGAGGACAAGAATTATGGATTCTTTTGAAGCAAGTATTATCATTTACGTTATGATCTTTAACAGGACAACTCCTTGATGTTAGATTCTTTTCAAAAAGGGACACAATTATTTATATATTACTTTACTGCATTGTTTTTGCTGTACATGATATTGATTGATCATCTTAATACCATGCTGGTTCCACCCTTCCTGGTTATAATCTTCTCTGTTTGTAATAAATGAGATTATGGGTATTTTTTTATATATTGACATGTTCAACTTCTTCCGCCATCCCTGCTCTTAAGGAGTATTGAGCCTCCCTCTTTTTATCATAAAAATGTGTAATAACAACAAAATTTTGTTCGCAAATGGAGGATAGGGGGTCTCATTACGAGCCAGCCTACCATGTTCATAAGGCTGTAACAAAGTGACATTTCCATTATGGCCACCACACCAGGGTTATGATCCATTGGATAGCCAAATTATCCTTGGAACAGGAGGTCTCATCACGAGCCGGCCTGATCACTTTTGCTACCTCCTAGTGAATGGCAGTGTGGTTATCTGGTTACCACGCCAGCACACTGATCTCTTCTGTAGAACAGCACTGTAACTCTCCATTTATAAATTGAGGATCCTGGCTCATATGGGTTAAACAACAACCCTGCCGAGGCTATGGACGCCTGCTGGCAGCAGAGGCTCTGCTTATTGTATTAAAGTTATCTCTTTTCGTCAATTATTATTATAATACCCTTTTCTTATTTTCTTTTTATCAGAGAAGTTATTTCCTTAACTTTTTCCCTGTTTGAACCTTTATGCATGAGAAAGTGTTTTATGATCAATCACATCATTTTCAGCTAGAATACCGTCAGCAAAGCATCTTTTTAGCATATTGTTGTCCTTTTTCGTTTTGCATAAACTATCATCACTCCAAAGCGTCCTATCTCTTATTCATAACTATCTTTACACACTTTGCTCTCAAAATAACCATAACTTTCACCGTCCTATCATTGATAAGTGTACTCTGCCTCCCTTACTGATATATTGTTCATTCCATTGCCTTGCCGTCAGCACCACCCCTTTCATATGCTTTATGGTTCTGGAACCCATTTTCCAATTGGAGGGGGGAATGTATGCATTATGGGATTGCATGCGATATGATTACTGCACTTTGCCATACCTTGTTGATTTGAGTTTTTCTAATTGCAATTTTGCATGCATCTTATCTGTTGATATTCAAAGCTAACACTATGGATTCAAGCACATTGTATGCAAAATAGTGCTTTGTTTACAGGAGAACAACACGTATGGGCACAATTCTATTCACAGCATGACCGCACTATTGCAACTAACAGACGCGGCTCGAGCAACTTGCGAACATGAACAACTCTTCAGACCTTATGTGCTTACCTGGATTCCACCTTTTGCATCACTTTCAGCACCAACTCTGCCTACATCAGCTTCAACAACTACCAGTATTTATATGTCATTCCACATTTTTTGGAGGTAAAACTTGAGGTAAAATTGCATAGTTTTCTAATTTATTATAAATTTAGGAGAATCTACTGAAAATCCATTTTGAGTATTATTTGTCATCCTTCATTCCACATCTTTACCACTTTCCCTTTTTCAGCAGCATATCATTTCCGAGTATGGGGGAGTGTTCCTTTTTTTCTTTCTTATGACCATGTCATTCATATTCTTTATCATCCATTGCTCTTCTTATTCATTCTCAACGCCTCCCTTATTTCATGTTGTTTTACACCAAGCGTAGAATTCAACAGCGGGTAGCAACCACCTCTATTTGTTTTTTAGCATCGCATGAGGACATGCTAATTTTTCAGAGAGAGGGAGGAATTGCTATGCATGATGGGTGTTTTCTACTTTCTTCCTTATTTAAGGCATACAATTTCATTTTTACACAGTGCAGAAATTGATTTCCACATATTTTTTAAAAACTATGAACTCAATCCTTGTAATTTTTGGAAAACACATACGTATCATTAATACAAATCCACACAATTTCAAGAAATATTGGTTCATAAAATTTCAGAAATCATGCACTCTCACCTACAGCCATTTTGTTTATATCTCATGATCCATGCATCAACACGATCTGATTTTTTGGATCATAGAAGCCTTCATATATTACAAATCTACTTGCAACATTTCAACAAAATCTGGTTTGTAGTCTTTGGGAAAATGGTTAATGAAGTTTGTTGTTATCTATGTCATATTTTGCTGCAACTTCATACATATAGTTGAATGTCAATGCCTTCATCGAGATTGCTAAAATTGAATATTCATTAATTAAGGAAGCATTCATTTATTCTCAAATTTTTATTGCTTGGTTAACACATGGCTTTTGTCTTTGGGTTGCATGAGGACATGCAATATATTCAGTTTTCGTTGCATGAGGACATGCAACATATTGAGTGTGGGGGTATGTTGAGTCGTTAATATGCCATTATTATTGTCACTTGTGAATGTTTATTCCACCCATTTCTACCATTCTTCATCATGCCATTTATTATAATTTACCATTTAAATCCATTTTATTAATTATTTATGCTCTCATGAATAAATATTATTTATTCTCCTTTATTTCTAATAAATTGATGATTATGCATTATTTTACCAATGATAGTTCTAATAAGTTGGTTATAACATTATTCACCATTTTTAGCCTCCAAGGTAACTTCCAGATTGAAGATTTGATTTTTAAATCTGCCAACTCAGAAATTCGCTGGTTTAAGGAGCGACAGTTTTGCGGTTGAGATTTTGAGCAAATGAAGATGAATTTGGAAAATCCGGAACATGGGTTTTGTCCAGAACGGGCCCAATTATCTTCTTGAAGAACAGTTTGCCAAAATTCGGCTTGTACAGGGAGAAACGCAGGGTTCTTTGAGCACGATTTTCTCAGATTTGCAGTTGCGGCCGCCCTCCAAATCTCAGCTGTAAACCCAAATTCGTCTTGCTTTTGTTGAAGAGATGAGAGGGAATATATTTTCTTGTTGATCATCTAGTTAGAATCAACCCAAATTTGTAAAACAAATCATGTTGTAATTATCTATGCTCTCTGAGCTTTCTCTATTTAAATGAGAACAAAGATCAGAGAGGGGGGGATTCGAAGGATGGAAGAATGATAGAGAAATGATGGACAATGATGGTGGATTATTCATGATAGGATAGAGATTGTTGCATGCTGTAGCTTTTGCTGTTGTAATGATTCCACAATTGGCTGATTAATAAATGAATTGGGAGTTGCAGTTCAATTTTCTCATTCTGAAGTGACCCCGCAGCATCCGCTGGCGGCTAAGGGCCCAGCTTCTGGCGGAGTACGCTGCTGCTGCTGTATAATATATTCTTTTGTTTTATGTGTGGTTTGCTATCTTTATTGTTTAGTAATCTGATGCACGAATGCTATGTGATCATTAATTCATTAATGTTTCTTTCCGAATTCCTTGTGGCGATTTTGCATTATATTATTAAGTCTTTTCCAGAATTGATTGCATGGTATCAATCTGAATCGGGTATTTCTGTTATAGAGCTTTTGTATTAAACATTACCATCATGAGATTTATCTGAAGTTATGATTATTGGAATCCGGAAGTAATGTTGTATTTGGAAACATAGTTATCATCTCAGATTACTATCTTAGTGTGTTGAATGTATATATGATTGTTGTTCTATTAGTGTGTTTTGTATATATGATAACTGTTGTTCCATAATTCATTTGTAAATATCTTCTCGTAAAGTAAAGATCATTGGAATTGCTTTTGCCGATTGTTATTTGATTGCGGAATGAGAGTTTAGTTTTAACTCGCGAGATTTAGTTCTTTTAATTGCTGTTTCATTTACTATTGTCCATTTCGTTTCATGCTGCTTTTTGCCATTCCTTTTACTTGCATTTATTGCTTTGGTGTGAGAGAAGGTCCAAGGCTGTCGTGAGCCTCAGCAGACGCTACCATGCTCCCAGATCCATGGTCCATACTCTATTCCATCAATTTCTAGAGGAAAGAGTTATTGCTACTATATCCTCGATTGATGATTGTTTGAATGAATGATTTTAGTTTAGAACATCTTAGTTTCTTGCTGTTCCAATTAGATTTTGTTTCAAGCATTCATTTACTTGTGGGTTTTAAGCACTATACTGCAAAACATTACTCTTAAGTAAATAGCCGCCTCAGACAGAGTACACTCTTGAAATAAAAAGTCGTCCCTGGGTTGATAATTAATGTGAGGTAATTAGGAGTTCACAAGACACCTTTTTATCGCTCCACACATTGTCCAACACTTCATTCGTGAATGGAGTTGGGAATGGATCATGCACACAAGCGTCATTCAATTTTGTGAGATCCACGCATATCTTTATCTCGTCCTTCTGCTTCTCTTGCACCACCATTGGGCTTACCCAATCGGATTCTTCCATAAGCTCAATGATGTCTGTTGCAAGCATTTTGTTTAGTTCTACGTGGACCTTCTCCTTGTATTTTGGATTTAAGCGGTAAATCCTCTGCTTAATTGGCTTCGCATCGAGCTTTAACATGATCTTAATCACTCCTATATCTCTAATGATTCCTTTCAAATTTGTGAACTTGGTCAGGAATAAGTTGTGATATTCACGGAGTAATTTAGTGACCTTATCCATCATTGCATCGTCCCAGTAGTCTCTGATTTTCTAGAATTTGGGTTCTACCTCCGTACCAATGTTCACCTGATTAGTTTTCACCGGCACGGTTATATCAGGGTTCTCAATCTGTGGTCCTTGAACCTCGCGGTCGCCTTCAGTTTCTAGAATGCTAATATTCAGTGGATCCTCATCCTCCTCTTCAACAGTTACATTATAACATTCCAGTGCGCGACTCAGCTGAGTAGCCCATTCAGGCTGAATCAGGTATAAAGGCTCCTGTGGTATCCTAAAGATGGCTGCTTTTACCTCTTGTAGCACTTCATCAATATTGTCCCACCCATCCTCAAAACTGAAGGTCATCATGAATCCTTTATGTAGGATATCCCATTCACCTGTCCCATGGCGAAGCTCTGTTTCTATATACTAGTTCATTGGTATAACATCTAGGGTATGACAGAATAGGTGCACCCACTCAGGTTGTGGCTTTTCTCCATAGGCCTGCGTCCACTTGCCTAAATGTGCTGCAGATCATCGTGTCCATCATACTTGTTCGTGAATCACATCATAGGCTTCCCAAATAATGTTCGCATCATTCTCCTACACTCGTGCCAATCATCAAATCTTCCTTTGTGCATACCCTACCATCTTGCGGGTGTAGCACGTAGTATCCAGTCCAAGGCCTAGAAGCATTTCCTTTCCAGCACATCCCTTTCAAATGCAGCCAAGAAGGTATCTACCTCATTTAGGCCATCATAATTAGGCAGATTCCTTTCTTTTGTCGACACGTAGCGCAACGACCAGGTCATCATATTGCAATTCAGTGTAGATACCTTGTGTAACCGATTCTACCATCGTTCTACTTATTCATTGGAATCTGAAGTGCATGAACTCTCACGCTCCCATGTAATTCGTCCATCCGTGGTGGGATTCACCCAGTGTTGGTCTCGCACTATTATCTTGTTGATGTTGTCCAGATCATCATGATTCTCATAGTCACGGATTGGTTCAGTATAACGCGGTCCTTCAGCAGGATCCAGAGGTATTATTAGATGCAGTGATTTCTTTTGAAATATCATCTTCACTTCTTCAAATCGATTACCCTATTCATATCAGTGGCCCAATCAATTCCCAGGAGTGTCGGGTAGGGATTGTTGTCGTCAACAATCTCTATCACTTCAAAATATGCCAGCGCGCTTGCTCCCTCAATATCCACAGTTATTTCCTGTAATCACCCCATGGGTATGATTTTCTGCTGGTTTTCCATTCTCAGCTAAATCGAAGACCATTGTAGCATAGGTCTTCCCATTCACTTCCATGTCCGTTTCTGTAGAACATTCACATATGATCCCAGATCCATAATGACTTGATCCATCTCGTACTCTCTGATCTGCGGTGAGTCTCATTTCATACCCCGTTGATCTGGAAGTTATCCAGGACAAAGAATTAAAGGTATTACATACTCATGTGCATGGATGTGCCTATGCTATTTTATGCAATGGATCGATAAGATTGCGAAATACACAAACATTGAAGCAGTTTAGAGAAAACATAACAGGCAAACATGTAAACACAACAAGTTTAATAAGGAGTTCACCCAATACTCCTAGGCTACATCTCCTGGTCCAGCCTTCAGTGGTGGCCTCTCTATTATGTTTTCAAAGTAGAGTTTCTTTACAACAGTGAGCTCAATTTGAGTCTCACTCAACAGATATGAATTAGTAGGATTTGAGTACACAGACTCTCCTTACTGGTACTTGACCTCTACTGGTCACAGTAGTATGAGCCCAATCTGAAACTCATACATGACAGGCCTATGCCGAGGAGCTTGCTTGAACCTCTCAAGCTTTCTCTGGAGTGCACAGACTCTCTAACTCTCTCTAGCTCTGTCTGGCTCGATGTTGCCCTCAGGTCAACTCGGCTTCTTCTCTCTGCTCTTAACTAACTCTCTTTCCTGCTTTTCTTTATGCTTGCTCTATCTCTATCAGTTCATGGCTTTAAAGCTAGTCTACTTTCTGTCGATTCATTTCCACTTCCGGCGTTTTGGTTTTCCTTCCTCTGTCCGTTCGAACTCCCCTGTTCTGTGTCATCATCACTGTATAACGCTTCTCAAGGAGGTGGCCACCTATTCTGCAATGAATGAGTGTGTCAGGTTCCTTGGACACATTTGAACGACCATTATTTCCATTTACTCCAAGATGCTTGCGAAACACGAATCTTCTGCCAACTTATCGTCCACGTCGAACTTCAAATCCCATGTAATATTGCTTACAAACTTGGCAAATATGGTCATTTATCGGGACATGCCTCCGTCGTTGATTTGGGCCCCCAGATCCTACAGTTGTCATTCATATCGAGCAGGTAAGTAGCATGATGTTTACCAGTCTGATGTGAGCAGTTTTTCTCTCTTTTGTCAGACGTGTGTCACTCAGTGTGTGGCATCAAGCAGGACTTGGTCAAAACTGCTTACCGCCTTGAGGCCTTTCGATATCCTGCCGATTTTGTGGAATCCACAGAACCGAATTTATTACTTTTCTGCATTTCACAGCCATTTCGGGTCCGGGCACTTCGGGGCTTTCCTTCACTGAGGGGGATGCCCTAGTCCTAATCGCATATCAGAAACCACCCCCGTTTCTTGAATTAGCCTCTAGCTTTGCCAATTTGTGCTAGCACGTGTTACCATGGGCTAATGGTCTGCGTGCTCAAATGAGGGTCCTCGTTGCTCCGCGCTGATCACAATTGCAACTGACATGAGGATTCCTTCTGATAGCTTGATATTTATGAATCTGTTTGGCATAATTTGAATGAGTGTATGAAAACTTAGAGAGTGTTTAGGATCCAATTTGGATCATGGCCTTCCCACTGAAAAAGCTTTTGGACCACCAAAATTTTCTTTTTAAGCTTCAATCAAGTGAGGGTATTGATTCCTTGCTTGCCCAATTTCTATCCATTTCGCACTGCTTGGCTTTGAACCTTTGAGTCCAATCCTCAGGTACTAGACATTCCCTCTGCGCGTAATTCTCACCTTCCTGTCCAGAACTATATCTTCTTGCAATTCATTAAGATATTCAGGAAACAGATCATCGATAGAAGGCAATTGATTCTGCTCTTTGGGATCTTCAATTAATGAAGGTTCAAATAATCTCAAGCTATCTACATTAACAGCTGAGTAGATGTGCATGTAAGATGGTAAATCAAGGCAAAAAGCATTCTCATCAATTTTCTCAAGTATCTTGAAAGGTCCATACCTTATCGGTTTCAGCTTTTTACCTTCACCTTGCATTCGGCCTTTGTTGATATACAGCCAAACTTGATCACCAAATTGGAAACTACACTCCATCCGATGCTTGTCATGCCTTGCCTTGTACTTGGCTTGGCACTTTTCTAGCTGTTCCTATACTTCCTGGTGAATCTCTTGGATTTGTTTGATGAACTTGGTTTCCTTGTCAACATCACTGTGTCCATCAATCACTATGTCTTTACCGAAGACAAAATCCAAGGGAGACCTTGGTGTGAAACCAAAACAGGTCTCAAAAAGAGATCTCTGTGTAGAAGAATGTTTAGCTTGGTTGTAAGCATGCTGTACATAACATAAATGTTCATCCCAAGGCCTGGGATGCTTGCTGTAATAGCCTTTGAGCAACTGGATCACTGTCTTGTTGACTACTTCTATTTGGCCATCTGCTTGCGAATGAAAAGATGTGCTTTTCTTCAGTCTAGTTTCCATCAATTCCCACAAACATGACCGAAACTTCCCAACAAATTGGGTATCTCGATCAGATATAATGGAAGTGGGTAATCCAAAATGAATCCATACATGCTGAAAGAACAACTTTGTAGTTTGTTTAGCTGTAATCTGTTTGTTACAAGGTATTAAAATACGTATTTTGCTGAACCTATCCACAACAACATATAAATAATCATGACCTTTTCTAGAATTAGGCAATCCTCCAACAAAGTCCATGGAAACACTTTCCCAAGGATGAGAAGGAACTGGTAGTGGAGTGTACAAGCCTAGTTTTCTTTTGTTGGGCTTGCTTTTAGCACACATGATACACCCTCTTATATATCTAGAAATCGTCTCATTCATTTTTGGCCAATAACAAAATCTTTGAAGCTGTGCAACGATTTTACTTACACCAAAGTGACCTGATATTAGAGAAGTATGTGCCTCTTAAATTAACTTTACTCTTTCTATTTGAGGAATGCATAACTTTCCCAAATGAAACAAGAGTTGGTCCCTAACATGATAATCCAATTCTTCTACTTGTTTTCCATGACTTAAAGTTTCATATACATCTTTAAAATCTATATCTTGAGCATATTGTTCAATGTAGCTTTCATGCAATACTGAATTATTCTTAAGTATAGTGGATGCAGTTATGATTGGTCTGGACAACATATCTGCAACTTTATTGTGTATGCCCTTTTTATATCTGATGACAAGATGAAACTATTGTAGAAAACCCATCCACCTATAGTGTCTTGATTGCTGCAACTTAGTTTGTGAGTGCAAATATTGAAGTGGTTGATGGTTAGTATGTATAACTGTCTCTTTGCCCATTAAATAATGTTTCCACTTTTTCACATTCTGTACTAATGTATACAATTCTTTATCATATGTGGGATAGTTAACTACTGCAAAATTAAATGTCTCAGAATGATAACATATTGGTTTACCATGCTGCATCAACACTGCTCCCATGGCATAGTCACTGCCATCCTTTTAAATATCAAATGGTCTTTGAAGATTGGGCAGTGCTAGTACTGGCACTGTACTAATCTTTTCTTTTAAGGTGTCAAAGGCTTTCTGCTGTTTGCCTCCCCACTGAAACACCTTTTTTAATCCTGTTAAAGCATGTAAGGGAGCTGCAATTAAGGAAAAGTTAGAAATAAACTTTCTCCAATACTATGCTGCTCCTAAGAAGCTTCTAACTTTGGTAGTAGATTTGGGTTTAGGCCAGTTTACAATGACTGCAACCTTAGAGGGATCTATCTTCAATTCACCACCCCCTACAATATGACCCAAATAATTCAAACATTTTTTGCCAAATTCACATTTTGAGAGATTAACATAAAGATTTTCTTTTTTCAAAACATCTAGAGTTTGCTTAACATGCTTTAAATGTTATTCCCATGTTTTAATGAATATAAGAATGTCATCCAAATATACAATGACAAAATCATCAAGAAAAGGTCTGAGTACATCATTCATTACTCTCATGAAAGTAGCAGGAGCATTAGTTAAGCCAAAAGGCATAACCAACCACTCATACAATCCCTGCTTTATTTTGAAAGCAATCTTCCATGCATCTTGCTCTGCAACTCTGACCTGATGATAGCCACTATGCAAGTCCAACTTGGAAAAATAAACAACTTCCTTTAATTGATCCAATAGATCATCTATGCGAGGAAGGGGATAACGATTTTTTATCGTTATCTTATTCAATGCTTGGTAATCAATGCACATTCTCCATGAGCCATCTTTCTTTCTCACCAAGACAATTGGAGACCCACATGGTGATGTGCTAGGTCTGATGAACCCCTTCTTGAGCAGCTCCTATACCTGCTTCTTGATTTCTGCATTCTCTAAAGTAGACAACCTGTACATTCCGATGTTAGGCAATGGAGCATCTTGCTGCAAATTAATATCATGTATTATTTCATTTTTGGGTGGTAGACCTTTAGGTTCTTGAAAAAACATATCATATTCTGACAAAAAAAAAATCTAAATCAGCTTGCTGTTTAGCATCACAACCCTCAAATACATTGGTTTTATCAGGTTTCTTTTCCTTTACAACCATTAGTAAAAATTGTTTGCATGAATTTACAATTCTTTTCATCTGCCCTACGTTTATGAGAGTATAATTATTCTTGAGTTTATGAGCTCTTACAATATATTCGATTCCATCTTTAACGAGTTGATGCTTGTTCTCAACTCTATAGAAAATATCTTTTCTATCATACAATTAAGGAATTCCTAAAACAATTCCACATATATCCAAAGGAATTATATCTAACTCAACCTCATCTACAAATGATGACCCAAAAGAAAACCTAAGTTTACATTGTCTAGTCACTTGTAACTGTGCTTTATCACATAACCAACCTAATGGATACGGCTTTTTGTGAGGCGTGGTTAGTAGTCCCAACTTCTTTACAATTGCTTCAGAGATTAAATTTACTTGTGAGCCACTATCAAACAAAGTATCAATCTTTTGATGCTTGGAAACAACTCTAATATGAAAAAGCTCATGTCTTTTCCTCTCATTTTCTTCATTATTAGTATATTGTGTAGAATTACTAGTAGATTCTTTAGAATTGTTACCTTTTATACCTTGTGGCTGCGATTGTTGTTTCATCTCCTGAGTCTGACCCCAAATCCTTTTAAATAGTTACAACAGTCTTCTTCTTCTTGCCCTCAAACTTCTTAGGTCTCAGCTCCAGATGCAGGATCCAATAGTGTTCATCATCATGCCCATCCTTCTTACAGTGAGTGCATGAAGACTTGGTCTTTTTTACAGTATCAGCCTTCCTCTCTTTCCATTTCTATTTTATTTTCTCCTTATTCTTGCTTACAGTAGGTTTGGATGATCCCCCAACTTCTCGGTTCACATTCTTTCCTCTAGCCTCTAGATGTGTAGCTTGAATAGATACCTGATCTATGCTAGTGGGATTAAACATGAGAATTGTATGTTTTAAGTAGCTGTGTAGACCACCTATATACTTCAACAGAGTTTTAGGTGAGTCTACAGAAATTCCTAGAATCAAAGCTCTTTTCCTAAATTCTTGAGTGTAACTTTGTACACTTCCCTTTTAATTGTTAAAGAGTTTGCCAACTCATCATGGCTTGCTGCATATAGGCTAGTGGATAGAATTGCTTTTTAATTGCAGAAACAAATTCACTCCAAACAGAAAGAATCTTACCATGTTTCTTCATGTCAGCTTGTGTCCTGCCTTCCCACCATACCAAGGTAGTGCCTCCAAGGCATAGGCTGGCTAGTTGAATCTTACTATTGTCTGAATCGATGCTCTGCACTCTGCTTTAAACATCAATCTGTCTAATCTAATTATCCAGCTTCTCAACATTCAACTCTCCATCATATATTGTTAAATCAAATTTAACATCTAATTTAATAAAAAATGTCTTCTTTTTGTTTTCAAGGCTACTAGGAGGTGTGGGAAGTTTTTCTTCTTTCGCTTTGACTTTAGAGTGGCCATGGAGGAGAGATTCTTCTCCTCCTTTATCTCTTTTGGAGTTTGATGCATCTTCCTCTCTACCTTTCTTAAATTCTCTATACATTTCCTCTACCATGGCTCTCATGGTCATGAAACTATCCATGAATTGAGGGTCTGATTCCAAGGGACTTTCTTCTGACATTTTCCTCTTAGGATAGACTCTTCCAATTTTAGGGTTAGTTTCAACCAACTCTCCTTCTCCTAGTTTAAGCTTTGATCTAGTTAGCATTCAACAACAAAATCCAGCACAAGCTTGTGTAACCTTAGTAACCTAGATGCTCTGATACCACTTGATCTAGAATTTATCCAGGACAAAGAATTAAAGGTATTACAGACTCATGTGCATGGATGTTCCTATGTTATTTTATGCAACGGATTGATAAGATTGTGAAATACACAAACATTGAAGTAGTTTAGAGAAAACATAACAGGCAGACATGTAAACACAACAAGTTTAATAAGGAGTTCACCCAATACTCCTGGGCTACGTCTCCCGGTCCAGCCTTCAGTGTCGGCCTCTCTATTATGTTTTCAAAGCAGAGTTTCTTTACAACAGTGAGCTCAATTTGAGTCTCACTCAATAGATATGAATCAATAGGATTTGATTACACAAACTCTCCTTACTGGTACTTGACCTCTACTATTCATAGTAGTATGAGCCCAATCCGAAACTCATACATGACAAGCCTATGCCGAGGAGCTCGCTTGAACCTATCAAGCTTTCTCTAGAGTGCACAGACTCTCTGACTCTCTCTGGCTCTGTCTAGCTCGATGTTGCCCTTAGGTCAGCTCAGCTTCTTCTCTCTGCTCTTAACTAACTCTCTTTCCTGCTTTTCTTTCTACTTCCTCTGTCTCTGTCAGTTCATGGCTTTAAAGCCAGTCTGCTTTCTCTCGGTTCGTTTCTGTTTCCCAACGTTCTCGTTTTCCTTCCTCTATCCGTTCAAACTCCCCTTTTCTGGGTCATCATCACTGTGTAACACTTCTCAGGGAGGTGGCCACCTATTCTGCAACGGGCGAGTGTGTCAGGTTCCTTGGAAACATTTGGACAACCGTTATTTCCATTTGCTCCAAGATGCCTATGAAACACGAATCTTCTGCCAACTCATCATCCACGTCAGACTTCAAATCCCATGTAATATTGCTTTACAACCTTGTCAAATCTAGTCATTTATCGAGACGTGCCTCCACCATTGAACTAGGCCCCCCAGATCCTACGGTCGTCGTTCATATTGGGAGGGTAACTACCATGATGTTTACCCATCTGATGTGAGCAGTTTTCTCTCTCTTCTGTTGGACACATGTCACTTATTGTGTGGCATCAGGTGGGACATGGTCAAAACTGCTTACCACCTCGAGGCCTTCTGATATCCTGTTGGTTTTGTGGAATCCACAAAACCAAGTTTATTACTTTTCCACATTTCATAGCCATTTCGTGTTCGAGCACTTCAGGGCTTTCCTTCACTGAGGGGGACGCCCTGCGATACGTGATTAGCGCTAATCGCGTATTAGAAACCACCCCCATTTCTTGAATTAGCCTTTGGTTTTGCCAATTTGTGCCAGCACGTGCAACCATGGGCCAATGGTCTGTGTGCTCGACCAAGGGTCCTTGTTGCTCTGCGTTGATCACAATTGCAACTGTCACAAGGATTCCTTCTGATAGCTTGATATTTATAAGACTTGAATCTGTTTGGCATAATTTGAATGAGTTTATGAAAGCTTAGAGAGTGTTTAAGATCCAATTCGGATCACCCATCCTTGTTTTATGTTTTCCAATATTCCGAACTACACACAGTTCTCCTAGTGCAGTCCTAGCACATCTTTTAATGAGTTCCTGTAACCCTTTCATAGCCTTACTGTCGTGTAGTAACTTCATACAGGTTTCCAGCAAAGAAGTGAGCATAGATGGGTTCATGTTCGGTTTAGGCTTATCTTTGCTTCCTGACATGGAGGCCTCAGCGAAGCTCTTCTTAGCTTCCATGAAGGTTTCCTGAGCATGCTCCAAATCAAACTCATCTGCTTTCACCGGGGCTTTGCGAACCCAGGTGCTGTCTTTTGGTTGCTTTCCTTTGTCATATCCCATCGCGATTCCACTTCAGAGCAAAATATTTACATTTAGATCTTCCTCACGCGGCTCAAACCTCATCATATGCAGGTTTTCAGTCGAGGGAGGTGGTAGTGCTCCTTTGTCACATATCCTAGCTATCAACATAGGAAAATATTATGTCTCGTGATAAAAAAACATGCAATACTTGCACGACGGATGCATTGGATTAGTGCAATCGCGGGCATAGTATCCTGGGCCTCTACAATTGTAGCAAATCAACTATCCACGACCTCTACCAGTTCCTCCTCTGCCTTGGCCTCGTCCTCACCCTTGAAATCTTGTCTATGCCATCTCTGCATTCTGGTCAAGTGGCTGCGTTTCGGCCTGAACCCTATAGGCGGGAGTTCTATCCATCATCAATTCATAGCTCCTACAAGTATGCTTGTAATTTCCCACCGACCTACAAAAGTTACAGAACAACTGTTGCAGAGCTTGTGTATACTTCTGTAACAAGTGGTAGTTATCCGTTGTATGCTTTTCAGCTACTTGACAGATAGCACACCACAAAGCAGGTGCCATGCTAGGTCTTGCTTGAGCTTTCGGCCTTAGAGGCATCGGTCCTCCTCCTGCAAGGTAATTTGTGAAGACCAGGCAGTGGTCTTTGTCATGACCCTGACTCTTGCATTTCACACACCATACTTCTTCGCACACTTCTGGTCGAACCGTCCTGTCCTGCTTCAAGCTTTGCATCTCAAGGCACAAATTCTTTAGCTGCACATGGATCCGTTGAACTCCTAGATTAGGATCTTGCATTGGGGTTTCATGTAGTCTCATAGCAATCTCTGAGGCCTCTGCCTGAGTTGTTATCTTCTGCTACGACATCGCACTCCTTAGTGTGGTAGTAGCAAAGCTAAAAACCCGCTCGCGATGTTGTCCATCTATCAGATTCATATTTGCTTCGTGAATTGTACATTTCAGCCTCTGATCTAGTTCCCAAGGCATCTCGCCTAGTAGCATCGTGATTTATTTGAATCCAATAATTGACTGCACTTCAGATTTAGGCCTGCTAAATTCCCTATTCAGTGCTGCTTCGATGTCCGCTACTCTCACATTTGGGTTATCGTTGGAGTACTTAATATACCAGGTCAACACGTGATCCTGTAGGGCGCTAACTAGTGTTTCTTTCTTTATATGGTCATCTGTAACACCTTGAGCTTCCCATACAACCTTCACTATGAACCAGAATTGGTCTGGATCCTCATTTCCCAAGCCTTTGAACAAAGGAAACTTCACTATGTTTGCCATACTGAATCGCAGTGGTGGTGGGGGTGGTATAGGGGAAGATGCAGGTGATGGCGGTGAATTTGGTGGTGGTGTGGGAAAAGGTGGTATTCACGAAATTCTTTGTCTTATCATATGAATAACACTTTGCGGAGAGACCTTCATGAGCTCTTCCTTGTCCCCTCGTGGAGATGAAATCAAGGGGCTATTTTTTTTACCCTTATTTTCTTTTTTCCTGTAAATTCGTCTGCTTTGAGTAGACCCAAACATCAAGGTAACTGCATAACCCGCTTTTTACACAACAACGTTTTAATCCAAGTATTCAAATATTTTAGGTACTTACCTCGCGGTCCTTTGAGCAAGCGTCACTCTACCTCACGTACCTGACTGAGGTGTCGACCGCGAACTCAGTAAAAAATCTTCCTATAATGCGATCGATCCAATGATTGATGATGCACACAACTTTATCCTCTGATTCTTCCAACCTTTGCACTAGCTTCGGGGTCCACACAATAGGACCATCATATTTCCACCTTCCTTAGCTATCTTCTAGCTTCACGATCCACTCGTATAGTTCAGTAGGGATGAACGTGAAAAATATTTCATGGATCTCTGTATACAGGTAGCTATCTAACCACTGTTCTTTTGACAGTCGCGAGTTTCTGTTTTCCTGCGACGCGAACTCATGAATTCTTCTATCCAACTAGCCTTCAATTTCTTTTTAGTTGGATTCCAATGATACGACATCACACATATCTATGTAGATTCTGGTCCTGACAACGAAATCATTTGTTGGCTTGAAGGGGGCCTGACCCAGGTTCAACGTGAGTTAGCCAAACAAATCCCTACATTACTGGCCTTTTAGGCATCAGCTCGTAGAGCACGGACTGAAGTCTCACTCGAAGTATTATGGGGGGATACTAGAACCAAGTTTCTGCACCCTTGAGATGGTATGATGTCAGTTATTTCTAACTATTCCTGGCTTCACACAGGTTGCTTTGCACTCTGTTCTACCCTTTAGTACCTTCACGAAGTGTTACACTCGGCTTTCGCGCAACCCTAACTAGGGGCTAAAGTCCTTTCGTGCTGCTAGGGTAGCGAACTGCAATATTTCCCAAACTAGGATAAGTATCTTACTTATCTTATTATCATATCTTAGTTAGCTTCGCGTAAACATATGTTATTACTTGCGTTCACTTAACCAATACAATTATACACATTCACGCATCATATAAGCATTAGAAGTGAAATTCATACCCAATATAATAGATGCATAACAAGAAATAAGATGCAAAATTGATAGAATACTTCTCTTTATTAATACTTTCAGATAATTACAAACTCAACTTGTGTCACGCACTCAGTTGCATACTACTAGGCCTCTGCGCACTCAGCTGCAGAGCCTCTACCTACACTACAACCCAAAACTTAGACTTACACTTCAGAGCTATCTTGCATACATATTCATTGCTTTTCCATATTTTATTAGATATTAGATGCCTTTGACTACTTAGAGCTTTGCTCTATTTATACAATCCCATGGTCCACGGACCATGGGTAGATCCTCTAGATCTACATTACATTATCAAAATAAGGGCGGACAACCCTATGACTCTTTAACAACTACGCTTCCCGCCGAAAAAATGCAAAGTCTTTACATTGGAATTTCAAAATTGGACCAAAATATGGGCTCTAAGCCCTAAAACTGCCCTGGGGGATCCCGCGCCAAACACATGCATCCAAAAATTAGTTAGGAAATCACACATGCAACCTGTTACGAGAAAAGTATCCCTATTGTAGCTGCTAATCCAATTGTTCCCTTGCACTCCCTTGCTTTCCTTTTCTTTCTTTCTCCAATCCAAGTGAACGCTAGAATGCTCCAAGAATGTTCCAAGAATACTATAAGTGTGAGAGAATGATAGAATGAAAGAATGAGCTAGAGTTCCACCACAAAAGTTTCAGAAATCTAAACCAACAAAAAAATATCAATTGTTTCTATGAAGCCTTTTTATCATTGAGGCCTCTATTTTCTTCATTTTCCTCTAATTTCCCTTGCTTGAAAATATGTGTCTCTTCACCTACCTTTTCTCCTATTTTCCTTTATTTCATAATTAAATTCCAATTATTGCCTCTTTCCTTTACCAATTCCTTTTCCAATTTCCATAGCCATTATTAATCACAAGTGATGCCCACTAAAGTGTTTTTCCCAACATTAAGCTTGGAAACATGTCCCATGACATTGGTCCTATTTTATTTACATAGAAAATCAACATTTATCATGACATGTTAAATACTATACCTGGAAGGAAATAGGTTCCACTCTTTTGAGTATTATTATCAAGTTCCCAATCATCTCAATGAGAGTTTGAATATGGAAGTTGTGTTTCCCACAAGTTGACTTGCCTTGTTGGTCACCATGGAACCAAGTAGATTCCATATTATCGCTCATTACTCACACATTCAGGGATAGTCATTTATGGGATTTTAAGAAAATGTCTAAAACCTTAACAACAATTGAGATTTAAAGTATGAAAAAACCATCACCCTAACCTTAACATTTATCATGATATGTTAAATACTATACCTAGAAATGAATAGGTTCTACACTTTTAAGTGTTGTTACCAAGCTCCTAATCCTCTTAATGGGATTTTGCATATGGAATTTGTGCCTCCCACAAGTTCACTTACCTTGTTGAACACCATGGTACCAAGTAAACACCACATTATCCCTAATTACTCACACATGTGGATATAGTCATGTGCGGACTTTTAAGAAGGGTCTAAAACCTTAATAACCATAACCATAACTTAACATTTATAATGATATGTTAAATATTAGAACTGGAAAGGAAGATGTTCCACTCTTTTGAGTATTGCTATCAAGTTTCTAATCATCTCAATGGGAGTTTTGTAAGGAAGTCGTGCCTCCCACAAGTTGACTTACCTTGTTGACCACCATGGTACCAAGTAGATGCCACATTAGCCCTCATTACTCATACATGTGGGGATAGTGATGTGTGGAATTTTAAGAAGGGTCTAAAATCTTAACAACAATTGATATTGGTGGTGTGCTATAACCCTAAACCTAACCTTGACATTGTATCAAAAATTCACACCATAATCGTTCCATGGAAACTCCATAGTGAGTGCCCCTTTCTTTGTATTTGCATTTCATAACTAAGGAAAAGAGAGTAAAGCATAGGCCTCACCTTCTAGTTAGGTTTTCTCCCATATTAGGTTTCCTAGGTCACATCTTATGTTCATTTGTGTGGATGGTGTGTTCATTTGCTTATTTCTTTCATTTTGGTTTTAGTTATTTCCATAATTTTGAGTGTTAGGTTAGTGATATTAAAGATGAAATCAAATGAAATAAATTATATAATATAATATTCTAGAATATTGCAAGATCTATTTTGAAAAATGGTTTCAATATTTTAAGATCTATTCATGACAATTTATATACCATAAATACCAACATGCTACTCTTAATTTAATCTATGACTATATCTACTTTCTACAATGTGTGAATGGCCATTAGTCAGTGTGAAAAATTACACTCTTTTGCAATAAAGGGTTGAAGGGTTTATTGAATGCTCATGTATGTGAGGTCAAATTTCCAGATCCTTCTACTCATTCTAGTAGACAAACTTTAAATATAAGTGAAGACTAGGTACCATTTATCACGTTCAACCCTCTAGATTCCAATCACATTACTAGGTCATAGATGTTATGATAATGTAACCTCTAAATATTAAGTTGTATTAGGAAACTAAACAAAGGATGTTTTGGAAAATGTGATGAAAATCTAAAATACATTTTAACAAGTAAATTGGTTGTTTAATAATATGCCTATATAAACCTTTAAATGAGAATTTATAGGAAAAAAATGGTCCATGATGGATTTTTTTGTCTTATTAAAATATTAACCCTTTATTAATGGTTCTATGGTTGGGATTGCAATTTTGACATCTATGTGGATACTCACAACTCTTAAACAACACTTTTGAAATTGTGAAAATTTCATTGTTTACGTGAAGAAATTGCAACTTTTAAATCTAAGTAGAAAAAAATATTGTAAAAAACCCAAAGGGGATATTTTTGGTTAAATTTTAGCCCATATTCCTTAAGAAAAGTCAACCAATGTAAACTTATATAAGATAGACTCTTGGTGGCATTTATTCAATTCACAAAATTTACCTTTCTATGCATGTTCATTAGACTTGGAAAAATAAGTTAAATGATTTCAATGGATCCATGTGTTTCAGACTTTCTTGAGGTTCTAGGTTAATTTATATATCTATAAAACCCTATGGACATTGTAGAACTATAATTTGGGTGGACATGAGCCATCTTCCTCATGTCAAAATCATATATGGAAAATCTTTTTTTTGGTTGGTATTCAACCAAACATAGTTTTACTACATAACTTTGACATGTTCATAATCAATAGATGCCCTAAAAGATTTGACGGGTCTCCAAATGTTTCTCTGACATCCAAAAAATCCAAAACCTACTAGATTAATATTAAGTTTGAAGATATTAACTGTTAGTTTCTGTTAGAGTCAGTATTTGCATACTGCCACCAGTGATCAAAATTTCTCTTTTATATCATATTAGAGTCTCGTTTGAATTTTTTTGCATTCCACTCAGGTCATCATGAAAAAATTTGTTCACTGATGGTAGTCCAAAGTCCAAATTCACTTTTCCCTCTCAAAAGTTTGTGTTTGTTGGCTCTCCTTCATGTGTCTTCCGGGTTACCATTGAACATGAAGGCTCATTTCATCACATTTTATAGCAGTCAAATCCACCTGAAATTCAGTCATTTGAGGTTCCATTAGGTCACCTAGGGTTTATTTTTCCAAGGTCCAATAAGTCACCATCTCACTTTCATATCCAATGAGGTTTTCACAGTCCCACCTATTCAGCATGGCCTAGAGGCACCTTCATCCTCTCATCCACCCACCTCCATTTCTCCACCTCAGCCTATACATCATTCATCTTCATCTCATGAGTCAACGACACCATCACCATTTCATCAGCCTATTCATTCACCTGGCAGAGATAAAGGAACTGAGCAGGAGCATATTGAGCATGGTGAGAGCAGCAAGCCCAAAAGGGCTAGTTTAGGTACCTTGGCACATACCTATCAGAGAGGGAATAGGAAAGTGTTTTCCCCACTGATTGTGGGAGGGGCCTTTCCTTATTTATTGGCGAAGCAGGTACAGAAGGGTAAGGAAAAAGTTGTAGAGGCAAAGGTCCAGCAGCAGGAGGAAGACCTCCATGAGATAAAGCATGATTTTTAGTTAGTTGAATCAGATGAACATGATGATAGTAAACGCAAAATTATTTCAATCAAGGAGAATAATTCTCTCATAAGAGAGCTCGAGGTCAACTTTCAAAGGGCCAAATGGATCATTTCCTACTATGAGTGGGAAAATAGGCAGTTTGAGGTAAAAATTGAGCTCATGGAGATTCAACTCATAAAGGCAAAGAGAGAGGCTGAAAAGGCAAAGGCCTTACTTGATGAGGCATATGGGTAGTATGGTGAGCCACTTGATGAACAGGTGCCAAGAAGAAGAACAAGGACTAGAGGCCTAAAAAGAACCTTGGAGCGGGAAAGGAAAAGGGAGGAAGAAATGGCCAATCAACTCACCGTGAATGAGCAATTTGCTGAGATGGTAAATGAAAACCACGAATATTGGCTTGAGAAGGTGATCATCTGGAGAAACTCCTAGGCAAGGAAAAAAAGGACAATTATATTCAAAGAAGGATGGCAAATCTCTATGCTATGAGAGACAAAATTGCAAGAGCCAAGCTCAAAAGAGCTCATGCAAAAATCGAGGCTTTGACCAAGCAAGAGGAGAAAAAGAGGTTGGATATCCTTGCCAAAGCATCACTCCATGCCTCAAGAATATAGTGAGTTGTTATCCCACAAATTTTGGCCATTTTTGAACAATTTTCGCAAGATGTGTTTTGCTGTATTTTTTGAAGAATTTTGGCACAGTCAGCAAGGTCAAACACGCAACACCTAGGATGCTACATTTTTTTTGGGGCATCCAATGAGAAAATGGTCAGCATTTTTGGATTCAGAATGATGAGGACATGCACCCTATACTTTTTCTAAGAATTTGGAGCAAAACTGGTCAGCTAAAAGGGTCAAAAACTACCAAAAAATCACCTTTCTGCCTCTTTTCTGGCCTGGTCACTGCGCGTTTGAGCAGTCTTGGGAGATTGAAATTTTGGAGGGGTAAATGAAGCCCATTTTGAAAACCAAGGGCATTTTTGGAAACTAGACAGGATAAGATTTCAAATGAACTATCTTGGGCTATATTTAAACATCGGTAAGGTGGTCAAAATTCAACTTGAAGAGGACGCTTCACGTTTGACTAGGGTCACTGCGCGTTTGACAATTTTCCACAATTTTCACTGTTTCATTCTAGGTTGACTTTTATCTATGGGAAATTCAAGTTTTACCTATGTAATTGATCTAGAGGATGTAATTATCATGTTTTTACTTTTACCTAGGGTAGATACATCAGTTAGATGGCCTATGTGGCATGTAATGAATCAGTTTGCTAGAGTGAGGGATGAGTCACTTTGACCACCCTACACTCTAGCTATTAGTTCAGCCTTTCTTGCAACTGCTCCTCCACTCATGGATTCGACCCCTGATGCCTAGGATGAGTTGGTTGTTGGCCTATATTATGTATTTTCTCAGTCATTTTATAGGTTGGATTCAGTAGGGATGCTATACTAGTGATCAGAGACTATTGTATCAGATTTTGGCAATTTTCAATAGATGAGTTGCAGCTATTTTTCTGGGATACATGTGGTATGAATTTTTAGCATTGTTTCTTCTTTGTGATCATTTGTATGAATGTTTTATTAGTTCATAAACCATTCCATTTCTGTTATATGGTAATTTACAAGTTGATAGGCAGAATACATGTTTGCTCATGCTCTGTTTTGGGTAATTTATCATACTTTGTCCATTTTTCCTCAGTTTAGGAAGAATACATCTCTTATGCTCTTCCTAACTCCTCATCAGTCTTAAACCATCTCATCAAATCACCTTTAAGTGTTAAACTTCATACCTACCTTGCCCCTTTGAATGTTTTCAATCATATCT